>CATIWM010091574.1:0-25160 GCA_949671775.1 Mallotus repandus | reverse complement strand
TGTTAAAAAAGAATATATAGAATGAACTTTTGTACCTGAACATCAATAAAATTTTGATAAACTATTGTAAACTATTAATAAAGTGTGCATTAAATAAAGTTCATACAATAAAGCAAAGTATTTTAAGCATAAGCTTATAGTAGTTGTTCATTACTAAATGTAAATATAAAAGATAACAAACTAGTTATAGTGCTAGTCACTATCATTACTTAATGAATTAGAGGACAAATATTTTCCAGTTGCTGCTTTTTTTGCTCTCATTTATTGCAATGTTTTTTCTACTTGTTTGAGTTTTTCCTCCACCATCTTTACTCTGTCTTCATACTTGAATTTTTTGGCAGTTGGTGTCCATTCAAGCATTGGAGTTAACATGTAATCATCTGGGCTATGGTCTGGATTTAACCTGAATTTGCTTGGTTCCTGAACTGGGAAAGCTTTAATGCTTGAAGGTAGATATTCAAGTTTTGGGTTGTCTACTGTCTTGAAATATCTGCATTTTTTTGCTATATGATCAAACATACCACAAAACCAACATATATTAGGTAGTCTTTCATACTTAAAAGATACCCATTCCTTCTCTACCCAATCTGTGTCTTCTCCAACATAGAAGCCATGGGGCAAAGGTTTAGTCAAGTCTACTTTCACTTCATTCTCATAGCAGGTATTCCTATATTGATAACTCTTTATCAACTCATTTCAGTATGGCCATGCAGTTTTTCTTAGTCTAACTTATTGAAGGGCCCATAGATATCTTACTCAAAACAAATAATGGAAAAGTTCATTCTCAATCACTTATATTCCTTATATAACTCATTCTATATCCAAAGATAATATATTTTATCATCTTATTAAAGATGATGTTAAAGTGTGTCAAAATACAAAACTTATTATGTAAGAAACCATGGCGATTTCAAGTCAAAGGACTAAAATAATATCATTGTGATGAGAATCGCTTATGAAAATTATCCATGCAATATTCTCATATTAGGTTGATCCATGCATCATTTCTCAAATATGTACCTATGAGTTGACTTATCTCATATACATGATTAATAAAATAAAATCATAAATTAATTTTATACTAGTCTTCATTCATTATTGTTATAATAAGTAATGACCGACTAGGGATAATTTAGAATAGAATTCAAGTTTCACATAAGAGTTTTACTATCAAGTCATATACTTGATGACCTTAGACATAATTATCAATTCAAGAAATTTATTAGAATTAATAATAATAATATTAATGAAAATGCCTCTTTATTAACAAAATAGAAATATGATAAAGTCACATAATTGGCCTACAACATATCACTAACACTGGGGAGAGCAAGTGAGCGTACGAGAGTATTAATTGCACGAATCACGTGTCCCGAGTGCGTGAATGAGCGCCTTGCAATCACGTGCCCCATATGTGCATCCACACACATTTTTACGCGTGACCGAACACTCCTAGTATGAGGACACACGTGGAAACTTTCTGTCACCTCCATGTCTATAAAATACCACCCTTTTTACCATTTGAGAGGACCTTTTTCGCACGCTATAACAAAACTTTATCGGTTTGAAGAATCAAGAAAACCACTAAACACTCTTAACCACTCTATTTTCTTTTTCTTTTAGGATTTTTAGAACTCGTCACCAAACCCGAACTCAACTTTGTTAAAGCATGATCTAAAGGTAACTCGATTTGCATTCACATGTGATTTTCAAAATGATCTCGCTAAGGATAACTTGTAAATAACACATTCAAAGCTAGTGCTTCTGTTGTCCAAACAAGCTTAGTCAATATTCTGAGGATCAAAATAATTATTTTTACACCTTTAATTTATATCAATTTTGCAATTTCTCTTCTACTCTAATTCTCTCTTTTAATTTTACGCTATCAGTGAAACTTATAAATTTTTGTGTTTGTGTGATGAGACTGACCATATTGTATGCTATGTGAACATTTATTTTCTTGATTTTGTTTCATTTTCATTTTTTTTTTCTTTTCTTCTCTATGCCGAAAATGTGATTTTCTAAAAGAAAATAGTTTTATAATAAAATTTTCATTTTAAAAATTTTCACAAATATTTCGCATCATTTTCATCAAATTATTTATTTTTATCAAAAATTGCATTTTACCATGAAAATATCATTTTTTCCATGTCAAAATAGATTTTCTGCATTTTCACTATCAAAATTGCATTTTCTTTGTATTTTTGTTAAAAATAGCATTTTTTTTAATATATTTTGACTTGAATAAGGATTATAGATTGAGAATATTTTAATCATTTCATGAATATTTTTACAATTTCTCATTCTAACATCTTTTTATATTAAAAATTGCATTCTTAGCGCGAAATAAGTATTTTGGGTTAAAAATCATTTTCATCATTATTAAATCATCATTTTTACTTTTAATTATACTCCACACATCATTTTGCATCTAATTTGACCTCTCGTTGGCTTCTTACTGAAATTATAGTGAGTACGTGAGATTTGCGGCTTCTTAGCATTCCTATAACCAATATAACTTTTAGTATAGAGTCAATAAGGGTTAAAACCTGAACTAAATAAATTTTTGTTCTAAATCTCTTAGAAAATCACATTCTCGGCTATGGCCCCATCCATTGATCCAGTGATGTTAAAATAATGCAATTTTTATTATTCTACTTATTTTTAGTCATTTTTTATCTATTATGTAAATATCCTCATTTTAGTTATTTCTATCATTTATATTGTCATATTGTGTCTTCTTTGTGTGCTACTTGAATTCTAAATTTGTGTTATCATTTCTTGTCAGCCATGTGCACTATGGATGTTTGGGAGCATATACCTCCTTTAACCTCTATTTTGTGGGTGCTTTTTTAGAATTAGGACTAGATTTTTTTTTTTTTGTCTTTTGATGTATTTACTAGAAAAGCTATGTACATAATTGTAATTAATCTCTTTACTTTTTGTTTGGTATGTGTTGTGTATGTATGTGTATATATTCATTTGAAAACTAAAGTGATGCAGTAGTCATATGAAAAATATTATGTAATGAGAAATATTTAAAAAGTAGATATGACATTTCGAACTTAGAATCTTTTAAGGGCATGGTACTCATTGAGTGATCTGATATTGTCCCTAACTTTTTTAAGAAATCGGGTGGCGACTTTACAACAAAACTAAAAGTTTCACATCCTCCTGAGACTAACCATGACCTATCTTGAAAATAGAAAACATTTCCTTCAAAGGCAAAAGCCATAAAAAACCAATTAGGTTGCTCACAACAACATTTCTAGTCATAAAAAAAATATATATATATTTTTATAATTAATTTCTAAAAGAAAAAGTTTTACAATCAATTCCTAAAAATAATTAAAAAAACTTCGTGTTAGTCCTAGCCTGTTAAACCTAATGGAATGTGATGACATGTCAGTTATCTTGGACTTGTTTTTACCAAATCAGTAGCCATATAATTTCAATTTTTCACATTAGTCATCGACGATGGAAGAGTACCATATTAGATTTCCATTAATTAAAAATTTAGTTTAGGGGCTAGGACCTTATTCTCATTTAAGAGGGAAACGCTCCCACTTTTACATAGTTCGACTTTCATCTTATAAGGAAAGAAAGCAAAGTAAATTAAAGGAGTTGAAGAGAAAGGAAAATCAAAACAATGAAGAGCCAACTAGCAAAGTATCAAGATGAACTTTATCTTCCCTTTTAAATTCTCCAAAATCCTTCACTTTCATCTCTTTTTATCATAGAAATGACATCATTCATTCACATCCTCTTTGTTTCTTTTAGACATAACTCAAACACAATGTCTTTGTCTTTGTCAACAACTAAATTTCTAGCATGCCCCTTCACTTCTTCTTCTATACTCCCTTCACTATTGTCTTCTCGCATAATTGCTTTGAGGTCTTTAGTTTCTTTCCTAAAATACCTAGTTGTTTGTTATGTCTCACAGTTTTAGATTTCTATTATTAATGGCAAAATTGATGATACAGTTTTTAAAAGGATAAGATTTGTTTTGGTTTTCCTAGTAATGGTCACATGGCTTCTAATACTTTTAATCTCCTCAAGATCTTTAATTAGGTTTCAAAAAGTTTGCATACTTTAATGTTTGTGTGTTTAAATTTTGAGGAAATGAAGGAATTATAGGAAATGGAGGGTTTTGGACTTTGTTTCTTGATTGATTTTTAGTTATGATCCATTTGTTTGCTTGGGAGTTTTGTTTAGATTCTAAGTAAATGAAAGCAAAAGAAAGGTGGGTGTTGGAGCTTTGGTTTATTTGGACTAGTTATTGTGTTAAAACTATGGTTTAATTGGTTGGTCTAGTGTATTTGAGCTAGATAAGTTACAGTTTTTTTTTTCAATTTGTGTGTTGACAATTAAAAATAATATGTGACAAGGTTTCAAATAGAAAAGAGGGTTTTTTTTTAACCAATATGGTAAATGAAAATTACATGGCTAATGATGTGGTGAGAAGAGGTCCAAGATGAATAACATGTCATCACATTCCGTTAGATTTGACAGACTAAAATTGACATAAAGCTTTTTAATTAATTTTAGAACTTGATTATAAAACATTTTTCTTTTAGGACTTAATTGTAAAATATAATCTTTTTTGAGATGATAGTGTTGTTATCTCTTCGTTTTATCTAAAATGGTAGATAAAACTTTTGCTTTTATGGTGGCAAAGATGACTGATATGTCATTAGATTGTTTTAAGAAGATGTAGAATTAACTAACACGTTATCAACTTCTGTTAATTTTCATGGTATAGGACTAATATAGTAACGTTTAAAAAGTTTGTGAACTTAATAGTAAAACTTTTATCTTATGTTTTAGGACTGAGAATGTTGTTATCTCTAAATATTATTTTCCTAAACAAGGGTAAGATCTTCTTCGTCCTTACACTTCCTTTCATTCCCTTTCCTTACATTCCATCTAAAAAACTTGTAGCTAGCATAATAAACATGGCTCAAACTCGACTCGATTGCAAATAAATCAAATATGAACTAATTGAAATTTGACTCAACTCAATTAAACACGTATTTCTACAAAATTAGTACAATGTTTTATGACCTACGTTTTAATTGTTCAAGATTAGTGAACTAAGAGAAATACAAAATTAAAAGTTGACCAATTGAAAGCAATTAAACTCAAAATACTTTAAAACCATATTAACATTAATTAATGGATAAATAGGGGTGTCTAGTATGCCAGTTCTACATATATAGGTTAATAAAATCCATTTTAGCATAGGGTTAGCAATTTGTCACAACTCACACCATTTGTTTAGATGTAGGGGTAAAAATGGGTTGATGGGTTGTATTCATATCAGGTTAATTCATTTTAATGACACGATTTAAGTTAATACGAACATGATCTATTTATTAATTTTATCAAATATTTATTCAAATACGACATGAAAATTAAACGGATTATATAAACACAATATGTGTAATACATTTATTTAAATGAATTGTGCGGATTATAAAATTCAGCAGAAGTCATTTAACCTGTATAATATTTATAATATATAAAATTACTATTATTTTTACTAAAAATTAAAAATAATGTCTATAATTTAACAATTTGCATCATACAATTATGAAAATATTATTTTTATAAAAAAACTTGCAATAAATGATTGATTTATTATTTAAAATCATAACAAATTATATGAATTTTTAATGAATCGTGTCTTGTCGGGTTGATATGATTCAATATGATAACGTGTCATTCCGTGACACAATTTGGTTAAACCTTGTTATAAACGGGTTGATCCGTTTCTGACATGAACTCATTTAACCTTAACCATAATTCGCTAATTTAGTGTGTTAGATGAATTGTTTCCCGTGTCATTATCCATTTTGACATCCATATTTAGATGATAGAAAATGATAAAAGTCAAACAGGTTTGAGTTTATTATAATTAAGTTTGGGTTATAAATATATCAATCTATTTAAAACATAATTAAAATCAGATTTAAACGAGTTGAATCTATTTAATCCATTTAAGCACGTATTAATTCATTTATTTATTTAATTAGTATGCTAAAACATATATTATGATATATTAAAATAATAACTCTCATAAAAAAAATTTTGAATTATTGAGTAAATATTATATAGTACTAAATTAAATATTTAGTAAATAAAATTAAATTATTAAATATAATAAAACTTATGTATTTTCAATAATATTACAGAGTTTTGACCTAAACTAATATTATCAATTATGTTAATAGAAATATGTAGTTTTAGCATAAATTAATATTATTAATTTAGAGATAATTTCAATACTAAGTAAATATATACAATACTTAATTTTATATTCATAAAATAAGCGTGATAAAAAATATTAAAACTATCTAAATTTTGATATAGATTAGTATTAACAATATTTTAATTTTTATATATAATAAATTGTAAATTAATTAAATATTTTATATTATACATATTTAAATAATTTAAAATATATTTTTATTTTTCAGTAAAATATTATTTACGATATTATAATGATGTATTAAAATATTATTTATTCCAACAATCTTTAATATTTCTAGTTTTAAATATTAATATATTTTAATTTTGTTAAACGGATTATAAATGGATCATGAAATATAACTTACTTTATAAATATATTTATATCTGAATTTGAGATTTTGACAAAATTAATTAAACGAATCCTATTAAATTTGATTTATTTATTATTGTATACGCTGTTTTGACGCTATCTGTCTATGACATGTAGACATGAAATGCCAGCTCTATTTCAGCATAAGCAACATTTTGGGGGATATTAACAAAGTTAGGTAAAGTGATGTTCGCAAGGATAGTGTTAAGGAGGCAGAGTCATGTATGATGTGTTCTGTGCATTGTGGAGTGGGGTGTCAGCAAGCACTGTTGGTGTTGTGGGTGCAAGAAGCTCCCCACGATCGCAATGTGACCTCTAAAATAGATTGTTGGAGATGTCTAGTCGTTGACGCCAAATTCAAGCTAAGCCTCGCCGTTAATGGGCTCGTGTATCTCGGCTTAATCCGTGACGCCAATCCACGTCCTCATAGGATGAAAAAAGGACCTACCAATAACGACTAAAATCAACAAGATTAGAAGGTATAGAGATGTGCTGTCCCTCGCTAGTGGAAAGTTGAAACTGTTTATTATCAATTACTGTAACCATTTCAAACCATTACAAATAGACTATAATTATTATAAATTATTACAAGTTAACTATTAAATTATAAAATATATATTTATATATAATCTTAGTGGGTAGAGAAAGGACATTAACCACCTTTTTTTTTTTAATTTTATTAAAAAATTTATTTTATTTTCAAATAAAATTTATTTACAAATGAGTTTTAAAATTATTTGAACCAAACACATTTCGTTAATAAAAATAGATTTAGTGTTAAATAATTTCACAAAATTAAAAAGTTAGATTTAAAAATAAATTTTACAAAGTTTTCATTTTAATCAAATACACTCTAAATTTTTATCAATTGTTCCTACTAAAAATTGAACTCATAATCTTTAGATTATGAAACTTTTATCCGACAAATTAAACTAGACTTCATTGGTTTTTAGATGGGATTGCTACATGATATTTCTGAATAAAATTCTGAAGTAAATGTATGTATCTTTATTAATTTCCAAAGCTAATTCCTATTGTAGTGACCCTAATTTTTCACATTGAACTTCTAATTTATGGTGCTGGGCTAGTACATATTGAAGGGATAACCTAATCATTGAAGCCAATACATATATGTTGAAGATCTTTTTCTCGTTTCGTTTGTGTTTCTTGAGATCATTGGTATACACTTGGTTGTTGTTTTTTTTTAAAAACAATTTGTGCATGTAATTGATTGCAGGGTTGTAGGTAAGTTGACTTTCAGTTCAAATGACTCGATAAAACTCATAATTTTGAAGAAAAAGTTGAAATAACTATCTTGTATTTTGATTCTTTTTTAATTAGAAGCTTGTAATATATTTCATGACAAAAAACTATCATGTGAATCATTATGTGATCAACCAAAGGTAATTTATATTAATACTGTTAAGTAAAAACGAAATTATTAGATTATAAGATTTTAGCTTCTAGTTAAAAATAAGTGAAATCACATAGTAGTTATCTATATTTTTTTATAATATCTAAAATAAAATAAATTACTTTATTTACAATATTTATTTTAAACTTGAAGGGAATATGAAAAGATTGTTATTTTATTATTTTTTTATATATTTATTTCATATTTTATTAAAAATTCTATTGTTATTTTTTGTATTTTAATTAATTTATGGAATTATTTTAAATTTATAAAAATAGTAATAATTTATGAAAAATTATTAACTTTCAGTATTTGTGAAAAAAAATCTACATTTATAAAATATATAACTTTTTTTTTTAAAAAACATGCGGTTCTTCTTTACCAAAAAAATAATATCAACTTTACCTAATAACTTTTTTATTTATAAAATAAAACTAATACTTTGTAAAAAAAATTAGTATAAAATATAATTTTATAAAAATATTATTTATTTTTCATAAAACAACAAATTAATAAAAATAAATTAAATGGAAATAAAAATTAATAATTAATAATCTCTTCTTATATTTTTATAAATTAAAATAAATATATGCAAAATAAGAAATAATATAAATTTTTATTAACGAATTATTTTATTTAAAATATTTCTTTTAGTTTATAAAAAATGTAAAGAGATCATTAATTTTTAAAAAAATTTTAAATTTGATCTTTGTCATTAATTTTTTTGATACTTTTGTTTTATTGGTATACTTTTTATTGTTATTTACTTTGTTGGAGCCCGAGAAGAGGGGAGAGGGAGGGGGATGAATAGGACTAATTGAGTTATAGGTAAAAATTCAAAGATTAAATGGAAAATAAAAAGTGATTTAAAAAGAAAGAATATGAACAAGAAAGGTAACAAAAACAAGATTAAGCACAAGAACACAAATGATTTTATAGAGTTCAGATTCTCAATCGATCCTACATCTCCTACCTAATTTAAACCCAAGATAGGATTTTCAAACCACATACTTTAATCTATTAATTTAGATTGGCTACACAAGAGTTTTTTAAAGCTCAACTCAAACCTTTACATCTTAAGTTTTCAAGTCTCACTCATAACCTTTCACCATATTTGTTCTATGTTCACACTTAAACCTATACCCACGTGCTTTCAAGACTCACACTTAAATCTTCTAATCGAGTTTTCAAGGCTAACTCAAAAACCTTTACAGCAAGTTGTTTTTCAAAGGATCAACAAGTACCCAATCATTACTCACTTCTTCAACCCTAAAAAAATGAGTAGATAAAAAAATCCTAACTCTATCACTCACCCAAATCTCATAAGAAATGTACACACAAACTCAATAAGAGTTTGTTTACAAACAAAGAATATACAAAGGAAATTGTGAAAGAATTAAATATAGTTCAATGACTTTCACATAATAATTTGCTCCACAAAGTCTCTAACTCTTCAAATGATATCTTGAGCTTGTATTTAAAATGGAGGAGCCAAAATATAATTGTTGGAGCTTTAATTTTTGTTCCAACACTTCTTCATCTTCATTTAATACTTCTTTCACTTTTTGCAGGAGAAATGATACTCACAATCATGAGGGGAGGTGTCGCGATTGTGACCTCCAATTTCATAGCTGTTAGAGCTCTGAAATATCAATTACAATAGTTACCAAGTCAAGATAGTGATGCTCACGATCTTGCTCACGACCGTGAGCAGTGATTTCTTTACGTGGATTTTACTTGCTCGGGATCATGATTGGGATGCTCACGACCATAAGGGTGATCCTTATAACTGTAAGGGAGATAATGTGGGTCATTACCACTTCAGATGACATGAATTCATTTCTTCTTTAGCTTGTAATGCTCCTTACAATTGAGACTAAGACCGTGAGGAGTCTTTTGACAACTAAATGACTTTTCTTTTACTTCAAAACTTCACCAATTGAGCAGGACTTAAACCTAACTAAAATACACACTTAAACACACATATTAGTAGACTAAAATTTTTTGTTAAAGTTAAAAATAAGGGTAATTAAAGATTGATCATACAAAGGTCAATAATCTCCCATTTTTGACTTTGACAATCAATTTTTGAATGATAATAAAAAATTACTAAGTATATGTGTGTGCATTTATTCTTAATACTCCCCCTCAATTATATACCAAGGGATTTGAAAATTTCTCCTCTCAATATATGCTAGGATGAGTTAAACATACCAAATATTATTTAAAAACATTAGATATTTAGTTTCTCCCCTTTTTGGCATTCTAATTATAAATCATGTATAATCATTATTATTCAAAATGCCAAATTTCTCTCCTCTTTAGTCAAAGTGAAAAAGGGAGGAAATAATAAGGAAAAAAAAGGTATGCTCATATTAATTGAAAAAAAATGAAAATGTAACCGTGATTCTAAATGAGAAATGAAACAAGTTCCAAGTGTTAACTCATATAAACACAATGTCAATAGCAATAATTATTCACAATATGCAGTCCAAAGAGTGTTCTAAAAAATTAGGCATGCCAAATGAAAAATAATTAGAGAATAGCGTATCAAAATTATGTAATTTTTGAAAAAGATTTTGATCATGCAAAGTATTAAACTCTCTTTGAATATTTTAATATTTGCATGTTTATTGATAAGTTAAATAACTTGATTTTATTAATTAACCAAGCATTAGTATATGGACAACTTCAACCACTTTTACTCAAAATGAGATAAAAAACTTTTGGGTACCCACATTTTGATTGGTCTTAGTTTATTTTTCTCAAAATAGTCTCTAGGTCGGAGGTTAAGATGAAGTTTTCTACACTAACATATGTTATTAGTGTGTCCTAATTTCATGCAATAAAAATACTTAATTTTTCAAAATTTATTTTTCCTACCAACATATGGAAGTTTAGCATGGTTATGATGGTTGGTGTCTTTCCTAGACATAAAAGTTCTAGAATAAGTATGCACCTCACAATTATAAAAATGCAAAAAAAATTGAGGTCCAAAGTGCATATGTGTGTGCCTCTTATTGTAATACATAAATGTGTGATGGGTTTTAGGCCTTTTAAGTTGAGCTTTTTAATGATTAGCCTTTTAAGGCTTGGGCTTTGGGACTTTTGGTATTAAAATCTTGAGTTTTAGAGCTCTCATAAGGAATGAGGGATGAGGCAAGAGTAGCTTTGACAAATTTAGGGAGACTTGATTATGTAAAGGCTATATTAGTATAACGAAGTCCAAATTTCTCTAATGAAAACCTTTAAGAACCTAAAAGATTATCAAATATTTCTTTTCCTTTATGAAATTTAGAAATAGAGCCTTTTAGTTCTAAAATTTCTTTTAAAGTAACTCATTTTCTTTTTAGTTTTATCAAAATCTTTTTTTCAAAGATAAAGAGGCTTTCAAATCCTGTAATAGCTTTTCATTTGAAGAAATAACACTTGAAAATTCTAATTTCAAATCTTTAAAATTCTTAGACAACTTTAAAAAATTTTGTTTATAAATTTTTTTATTATAGAGTAATTTTTGACTTTTTAAAACTAATTTTCTTACTAAGGAGCTCTCATCATCAAGTTCCTTATCATCAAGCTCATTATAGCATAAATCATCACAAAGTTGGATATAGACATCTTATTTTGTTACATTGGAGAGTGGTTTTAAAGTTGAATATATGTCTGTTTTGTTACATTGGAGAGTGGTTTCAAAGTTGGATATAGGTATCTTATTTTATTGATTGAACATAACTAAAAAATTTGTTTAGTGATGAGTTGCTTGCTATTGTTGAGATTGATGCAAATGATAACATTTACCTAATAGCAAGGGTTATTGTTTAAAATGAGAATAAAGAAAACTATATTTAATTCTTAAAATAGCTTAGTAAAGATCTTGAGATTAATAATAACCATCATTGGACCTTCATGAGTGACAAATAAAAGGTATTACTGTCTTAATTTTTTTTACTAAAATATATTAATATAAATGATTGCATTTATTAACATGGTTTTTACATTTACTAAATGTATTGATTCAAATGATTACATCTTGTTTTTAGAGTTTAATTTATACTATCGAGGAATTGTTTCCTAATGTAGAGCACAGGTTTTGTATTAGGCACATTCGCACTAATTTTAGTACAAGATTTAGAGGATAAGGTTGTAAAGAACTTGATTTTGGGGCAGCTAAGGCTTATTATGTGCCATTTCTTTAGAAAATCATAGAGATATTAGCTAGAATATGTAAGGGAAGACATGACTACCTTAACAACATATATCTACATAATTGGACTAGCTCTTATTATAGAACTAATCTTGAATTTGATATGGTATTGAATAACATGTCGGAATGCTTTAATATATTTTCAATCTACAAGTTAGGTTCAAAGTAATTTTGATAATGAATGAGATAATTAAGACTAAATTCATGAAAATGATGCATAAGAAAAGAGATATAATATAGAGAACTGGTCTAGTTTACTGTCCTAATATTCTTGAAAATTTATGTTAGGCTAAGAAATTAAACTTTCTGGTTAAGAGGGAATAATTTTTAGGTAGTTGGTCTAGGTGGTTAATTTATAGTTGATAGGAAGGAGAGAATATGTAGTTATGGGAGATGGGACTTAACATACATCCCTTGTGCCCAGGTAATCTTAACCATGTGGTACAATAATGAAAATCCTGAGACCTATCTTCATGACTACCACAAGGTTTCTACCTTCCTAAAGATCTATAGTCATCTTATTAGTCCAATAGAAGGGAGAGAATTTTGGCCTAAGGCCACTGCACTTTTTACACAAGCACTTGAAATTGTTAAACCACTGTAGGGGAGAAGACAATAAATGATAAAATAAAGAAGATGAATGAGATTAAAAATGGTAGAGTTAGTATAAAAGTGTGCGTGTGTATATATATACACACACCTATTAATTTGAATTGAATGATTGTACTCTGTCATGCAGGTTAAAGGAAATTTGAGCAAAACTGAATCAATAGGAAAAAAAACTAAATCTACTCCATACACAGTGTAATGTATGCCAAATGTAAGTGGTTGTTTTTTTTAATAATATTTACTGAATTCCTTAGTGTTAATGTAATAATTATAAATTTATGTAACTAAAGAAGTACAAGAACACCTAAAGGAAATCCAACAAATATTTTTAAACCATTAAATTTGCAAGATGTCAACATTCAATATTTTTAAGAATATGGTGATGATACTCAAGAGCAATTTTCTTAAGTTGATTTATTTTTCATATTATGCAATTAGATCTACGTTCATAGTAGCACAATTGAGAGAAAACCTATATGTAATATAGATTTTTAGTTTGACACCTAAAGTTGAAAATGAAAAGAGAAGACAAATACAAAATAATCATTACCTTAGGTATCTCAGGTCTCTAAGAAAATGAAAAAAAGTAGTCAAATGGTAAATGTTGTGAAGCTTGGACCTATGCAAAAAAGATCTATACCTCTATCTGTGAAGGAAGAAAAAGTTAGATCTCTGCCTCCTTCTAGGATATCTACAGATGTTGCACAATTAATTACAAGACATAAAAAGTTGCTTAGCAAGGCACTTGTTGATAAAAAGGCAAATAGAAGGGTGAAAAAGAGAGAGGTGAGAAACATGTTATTGATGTTGAGGAAATAGTCATAAAAAACAATTGTGGATGGCCCCTAGTTCTATAGGAGATATGAATGTTGGTAGATTTTGAATGACATTTTGAAGACTAAATTTTTTGGCTTTAAGAGTCATTACTCCATTTTGTGTGTGGTTGTGCATAATAGTTGAACTGTAGGGTTTGGTTTTGTATATTTAATTATTTTTGGACCTAATTGTAAATATAATGATCCATTGCCTTTTGGTCTTTTGCTACGCTTATCTATTTTCAGTCTTTTGGCACATTATTTTCGTGATCCAACAACAGATTCATAAGACTTGTGTTGGTAGAGTCTCATTAAATACCTTTTTTTTTGTGAATATGATATGATTTGACAAAATTATATGTTAATTACTTTTCTAGCAGATTGCTTAAATTTTCTTTCATACAAGCTCTACAAACAAGCTAATGTACTTTTTGTTTTCATCTTGTATACAAGTGTTGAATCCAATGCACTTCTTTATATGTTCTCACTTTTATATTGCATACATATGCATTCTTATTTTTATGTTCAATGCACTTTCTTTTTGTAAACATATTTAAAATTAGACAAAAATTGATTGAAGTAGCTAGATGTAGCTGAATTCTTTTTTTATTGCATTGATTACCTTACATAAAATCTACCTTATAAACCATTACATTTTTAGCCAAAATACACCCACATCATCCTGATAAAAAACCATTGTCAATAATCATTTATGTGACATTCTTACAATTATAACTTTCACTTTCCACTGCTGATAACAATAACTACCAATAACCTTTTACAACAATTTAACCCTACAGCTTACTAATGAAAAAACAAATAACCATTAGAGAAAAAAGCTTAATTCTCTTCCACCTGCATTGCATGATCGTCATCCTAATTTGTTCTTCATTCCTCTCTATCCTTCACAGTAAACCTTGATGACATTTTGAGCATGATTGGACATTGGTGGATTAAACCATTAGACCTCACAAGCTCTACTCATCTAAAAAGACACCATGACACATAAAAAAAAAATTAATCATAAGCCCAAAACAAAATTCAAAAAATTTAGAATATTAACTCCATATTTTGATAAAATAATCTCTCTAGATTTGTCTTTGTCCAAGATGTTTTCAAGTAAGTAACTTACTTGTAGCAATAGTGAGGAATCGTGATTTGGTGCTCCATCGTCAATAGGAATGAAAACGAGAGTAAAGATGAAAGGCAAATCCATGGAAAAGAGGGCCGAGCAAATGAGATGGATATTTTGAGAACAAATAATGAGGGATGCAAAATTCAAGAAGATGATCATTGTGAAGGAAATAGGAACGAATAGGAACAAAGAGTGATTTTAGGGATTAGTGTTTTTTTTTCTTTTCATTTTGTTTTTATTAACTAAAGTTTAACTTTTTTTGTGCCCACAAGATGAATTGTACATGATTAGGATGCTTATGTGGCCAATATCTAAAGAATATACTGATTTTATTTGCCACATTGTATTCATATTGTCTAGAAATGCTAAAGTGACTTCGACTTGAACAAAAATAAAAAGTAAGTGATTAAAAAAATATTGAAATTCTAGTACTAAAGTGAAACATATGGCGAACTTAGGTGACTAACATGCAATAAACCCTCGCCCTTTGATTCCTGGGAGATCGAAGGCACTAATTGATACATTTCTTGTTGTCCTGTGCGAACTTAAGAGGCTATTTAGTTTTGAAAAATAATTTTTATTTTCTTTTTCCTTATTTTCCACTTTTCCATTTTCCAAAATAGAAAACCAATTTGTTAATTTGTTACTTTCATTTTGCAATTTTTCATATTCTCATAATTTTTTGATGAAATTTATTATAATAATTTTTTATTTAATATAATAATAATTATTGTGATTCATATGATTGTATTTAATCTTAAATTTATTTATTTCATAAAAAATTGTAAATTATGCACATTTAATTAATTTCATTTTGTGGTGGTGGTGGAGGTGGTGGCGATGTAGTAGTGGCGGTGAAGGTGGTGGTGGTGGTGGTAGTGGAGGTAGGGAAGGCTGTGGTGGTAATGGAGGTAGCAGAAGTTGTGGTGGTGGAGAGAGTAGAAGTTATAGTGGTGGTGGTGGTGGTGGTGGTGAAGGTAGTAGAGGTTGTGTTGGTGGTGGTGATGGTGGTAGTGGAGCTTGTGGTGATAGTAGTGGTATAGCGGAGGTTGTGGTGGTAGTAGTGAATGAGGTTATAGTAATATCAAAATATTAATTGAAAAATTTAGAAAACATCTTTTAGTAGTTTTCTAAATTTTTTTATAATTTAAAAAATAATTTTCTACTTTTTTAAATTAGAAAATATCATAACTAAACAATAATTTCTATTTTCTAATTCCTTAAAAAAAATTTCTAAAAAACCGACCTTATTTTTTAAAATAACCTTTTGATATAAATATTAAATCTATCTCTCCAATTTGATATCTACAACTAATTTAAACTAACAGCCGTGCTTCTAAAAAGCCTAACTGTTAAAAACTTTAGTAATAATCATACTGTTGCCACTTATAGACATGTAGATTAAAAAATGACAGGAGAATTTTGAAGAAGCAATATGGAGAGGGCGTGTAACATGATTTGATCATAATGGTCATTATCAACAAAATCATTATGCCATTTTTTGCTTTATTCAAGTCTTGTTTTTTCTCCCTTCTTTAAAAGCGTAGCTCCCACAATTTTGTTAGGTACCCATTACCTCTATTTCTCTTACGATAACTTTTCTAGTATTATTTTTTCTTTCAAGATATATATGTAAAGATATACCTCAATCATTAATCATTTTCCTACCTCTCTCCCTCAGTGATACACAAATAAAGGAACTGTTTCTGCTGCCAAAGCAATAATTTGAAGCCATGTTACCAAGGAGTAGAACTCTTCCAAGCAGAATCCACCATGGAGTTGTAATGATCAATCCAGACCCTCTTTACTTTTGTGTCTTTACTTTTGTTTGCCAATATTCTTATGTTCTTACGTTTTGCATGGATCAATATATACTAATGTTAATTACAGATAGAAGAAAGGCATGACATCAGGCACTACTTACAAGTTGAAACTCAACCTAAAGCTCGTAATGACATTATTGACTCTGAAGCAATAAACCCACAGGCCAACTACTCCAAGTGCTTTGATGATGATGGCCGCTTAAAGAGAACAGGTATACATGTTTCTTTTAGTATGAAAATTGAGCTTGTTCACCTTGTGGTAAGCTACTCAACATAAATATTCATGTATGTGCAATTTTATATCATTTTTGGAAAGATTTTAACGCTTGAATTTGCTGTTGAATGAATAGTGAATGAAATCCATAGTGATACAAGTTGAGTAGTGCAGGTACATTTTGGACAGCATCATCCCATATTATTACTGCTGTGATAGGGTCAGGAGTCTTGTCACTGGCATGGGCCATAGCGCAGCTTGGTTGGGTGGCAGGACCAACCGTTATGTTCCTTTTTGCTTTTGTCAATCTTTACACTTCAAACCTATTAGCTCAATGTTACAGGGCTGGTGACCCTGTCACCGGACAGAGAAATTATACCTACATGGAAGCTGTTAAGGCTAATTTAGGTAACAAAACATGTTTACCTCTCTTTTGGTATTATTTGGATAAATGATTTGCTACTGTGGTAACTATTTATGATGATGATGATGATGATGATGATGATGATGTGAGAACTATTTTGGGGTGCAGGTGGAAAGAAGGTATTTTTTTGTGGATTGACTCAATATCTGAACTTGTTTGGTGTTGCAATTGGTTATACCATTGCTGCATCAGTCAGCATGATGTGAGTTCTCTTTGTTTTGTTTTTTGCCTCAGATATTTTTGAAGGAAAGATGGTGTTAGAATTTATTATTGTTACGGTAATGATTTTTCTCACGGCCCGTGACGAAAGTGAAAAATAAAAAATTTCTGAGATTTATCGTTTTTTAAAAAAAGACCACTTTAAAAATAAATAGCTCTCTAATTGCAAGGATAATTTCGTTCAAAGAAAAATATCAATAAGAAAATACGGGCCACGACATAACGGCACAGCGGCCGCTCTATGTATCAGCGACCTTATTATTATAACCTCAAATATATTTTAATTAAAACTTCAGTGTTCAGAGTGAAATTATGTGCAAATTATCCGTTGTAATATGGCTTGCCTACATAATGCAGGGCAATAAAGAGATCAAACTGTTTCCATGCAAGTGGAGGGAAAGATCCATGCCACATGTCAAGCAATGGGTACATGATAACATTTGGAATAGCCGAGGTGATATTCTCACAGATTCCAGACTTTGATCAAATTTGGTGGCTCTCTATAGTTGCAGCTATTATGTCTTTCACATACTCCAGTGTTGGACTGGGTTTGGGCATTGGCAAAGTTGCAGGTATCTGCTACACATCACACTCCTCATCACTTTACCAGTGAATTGGACCAAGTGAATAGAGGTTGGGCTGTAGTGCTCCTACTGCCTTTTCTTTTGCTTTACAGGAAATGCTGCAATCAAAGGAAGCCTCACTGGCATCAGTATAGGGACAGTAACACATGCGGGAGTAGTTACTTCTACACAGAAGCTATGGAGAAGTTTACAAGCACTTGGAGCTATCGCTTTTGCATACTCCTTTTCTGCCATTCTTATAGAAATTCAGGTAATTGTTTCAAGCTTTGACGGGTTATTAAAAAAGAAACAATTATTGCAGAGAAGTCATGCAAAGTGTTTGTGTTTGCATTTCAGGACACAGTGAAATCTCCTCCGGCAGAGTACAAAACCATGAAGAAGGCAACTGCATTTAGCGTTGCCGTGACGACGGTTTTCTATATGCTTTGCGGATGTTTTGGTTATGCAGCTTTTGGTGATATTGCTCCAGGAAATATTTTGACTGGTTTTGGATTCTACAACCCCTATTGGCTGCTGGACATTGCCAATGTTGCAATCATTGTGCACCTTGTTGGAGCATATCAGGTATACACATTCTAGCAAGTAACAACATGAAATTGCTGATTGACAGATGCTTACAGGCAATGTGGACTTGCAGGTATTTTGCCAACCATTGTTTGCGTTCATAGAGAAATGGAGTGCTCGCAAGTGGCCAAAGAGCGACTTCGTGACCGCAGAATATGAGATACCAATACCCTTTTGTGGTGTCTACCAGCTGAACTTATTCCGGATTATATGGAGAACCATTTTTGTCATTGTGACAACACTCATTGCCATGCTCATGCCCTTCTTCAATGACGTTGTTGGGATTCTGGGTGCCATGGGATTCTGGCCATTGACAGTATATTTCCCCATTGAGATGTACATTTCCCAGAAAAAGATTGGACGATGGACCAGCCGGTGGCTTGCCTTTCAGATTCTGAGTGCGTGTTGCCTGTTCATCACTATAGGTGCTGCTGTTGGCTCTGTTGCTGGAGTTGTTCTTGATCTCAAGACTTACAAGCCATTTAAGACAAGTTATTGACGGGAGAGAGAGCTATCAGTAACAAATTTACACAAATGGAGACGGCTAGAGTACTAAATTCAGCCTCTATTGCAGCAATTAAGAGCTATAACTATAACAAATTTAGAACTAGTTGTCTTCACATACTATTCAAGGAACTGTAATTTTTAAAATGTTTAAGTTACTACTTCCAATATTTCCCATGAATTACTTGTTCTAGGTTCCAATTTCATAGCACACCCACAAAGGTTACTTAAGGCAATCAACGCTCATTACTGAAAATGTTGAGAGAATTTGGTCAAAGAAACGCAACAGAACACAGATATTAATAGAAGCATCCATCAGATAAAATGATAATTTAACCAATACAGTGACTTGTTAGGATTCTCTAACATGCTACCAAAAAAAAAAAAACACACCCTTTGCACACTCAACTAACAGAAGTAGAAGGTGGTTAAAAAAAAAAAAAAACCTACGAAATTATCTGCCATTATTTCTTGCTTTTAGCCTTCATTTCTGTAGAATTTGTCTCAGCAGCAGCCTTAGCAAGAGTTGTGGGTTTAAAGACACTCTTCGGGTTAAGAGCCTTTCTTATCTTAAAAACTGCCCAAGCAGTGCCGATGGCATGTCCTGCAGCATCAAGGCCCTCATTTGTTGCCTTCGCCGCTTGTTCTCCATACCTACAAATAGCAAATATTCAATAATGTGATAAATTACTGAACTGATCATGTAAATATGCAAGCTCAGAATGTTGAACAAAAATATCTTTTGCCAGAAATAAATGCCAATCTATCACAATTATCAGCACTTGCTCAGCCTCATCCTTTATTTTGCACAGTCAAAACACATCGTTAGTTTGGCTGTAACCTGTTGTCATCTAATGCAATTTATGTAAGCAGCACAGTGTTTAAAGATAAGGTTGTGCTGGCTAGATTCCCAACTAGTGGAACAACACATGTTCCAAATAAACTAATAACTTCATAGAAGTGTGAAGTTCCAATATAAGCAATTAGGCATGCCACCACAAAGTTCAAATCCAACTTGTCCAACAAAGGGATATGCATATATTTTATACAACACCGAAAAATGGTGAAAGTGGTAACCATGATGATGATGATCCTTAAACAGGTACAGATTGAAATATACCTCTGTGAGACAAGACTTGTTGTTACTACTGATGACGTCGACATTACATTCTTTCCGGCAACCTCAATAGCATCGCATACCTTGTCTGCACAAGCACAGGTAACACAGAAAGAAACAGCATAGTAAACAAAAGCATGCTAGATTTATATAACTACAAAACGATCAGAAATGTCAGAATGAAAAATATACTCATCATGAAATGTCTTTTTTCTTTTTCCCTTTTTTTTTTTGTCATGAAATTTGCAATCCAACATTAATGTTCAATAAGTTTAGTGCTGAGTATGACCTTAAAAATCAAATAAATAAAACATAGAATTTGGGCTGAAAATATACCAATTGGATCTCTATGCAACTTAAAAGCTCAAGCTATTAAATTAAAATATATAATTGATTTATAAGCTCATTTAATCTTATTTATGAAACCAATACAGGATTGATTGTTTGTAACAGAATTGAAAATTGTTGGAACATTAGAAAGAGTAAGAAACGAATGACTTACTAAATCCATCCAAAGAAGCGAGAACAATTTCTCCTGGCAATAGGCTAAAAAATTTCTTTCCCACTGCAGAGTTGACAATTGAACTTGTAAAGAATCCAGAGACTTTCACAACCCCAGAAAGGATCCCAACTGCCACTTTCTCTGACGTGCTTGTCAATCTCTTAACCCTGAAAATGCCAGATGATAAAATTTGATTACAACACTACTACATATTATAAGATACAAGTTGCCTAAAGAAACAATTTAAGCCTACTGGCTTATTTCCTATTTTTGGAGTGATAAAGTAACTCAAAATGCAGAAAACTCTGGATATGGCTAATTAGGCTATCCAAAGAGAATACACAAACTTAATATGAAAGTGCATTTCAACATCTTCATATAATAGATTTTCATTAATCTTCTCTTTTTTCCCTTCTAAAAAAAGATGTTCTGATAGAGGAGCGAAATAGGATTTGAAAATAAGGTGAAATCAACAACTAGCTGGGCACTAAAATAAAAAATAGACATTAAAAAATCAAACCTTTTAACTCTCCTCATAGCACCTCGACTAATCTCCGCATCCGGTTTCTTCCCCATCCTATTCTTGAAGAACTCATTTCCCCACTTCAACCTATCCACAGTCACATCCCCACACCACAAAATCCCTTTAATCAACTGCCCTGAACCAGCAGCAATCATCCTAGCAACGGAGCTACTATAGTCCTCCACATTAGGAGCCAACACGGTCCAATACACAGCAGAACTCTTCTCCATCAACTCTTTCTTATTCTCCTCAGTCTTTAACTCTTCCGGCGATATCCCTTTGGCCACATTCCCATCGATCAACTCCCAGTTCTCTCTCTCCTTCTTCACTTCTTGCACAGTAAAAGAACTGTAAGACTCCAATATCTTATCAAATTCTTTCAACAAACCTTCCTGTCCTTTCGAAGCAATTGTCACTCCATAGTTCAACAAATCCACTTCTTCTTTATCCAATCCCTCTTCTTCATTTCGAGGAACACGAAGAGTGAAGAAGTAATGGGATTCATCAAGCTTAACAGAGGCCTCATCTTTAGCTAAAGGCCATTGGATATCATCATTGCCAACACGAACAAAAACAGCAACTACAGTACCACCCTGTTTGAGACTAACAATTGAGAGGTCACCACAAGCGAGCTCTACGCTATGATCTGTTTCAATCAGATGAACTATTGCTCCAGGGATTTTGATAAGTTCTTCCTCGTAAGGCTGCTCCTGCGAAAGGGAGCCGCCGTTTGTTTCATCTGGGAAGAGATTCTGGGCAAGGTCTTTCATGTCGATAGAAGGGTACAAAGAAGAGGAGGATGGTGATGAGGAAACGGCTTCTGGGTTTGAAAGATCAACTTGTGGGTATAAAGAATTGGAATTGGAAGAGGACATTTCTTGCTTCTGTTTCTTGTGATTTAGAATCGGAGATTTGATCGAAGATAAGGTTTTTAAAGAGAAAAAGAAAGGCCTGCCAATGGGTAAACTTATGATTGAAGGAAGTAGAAGCCGTGCGAGTTTCGATTTGAATTAATAAAGATGAATCAGAACGTGGCATGAGGATGAGTAGCCGCGTAACTACCGTTTCCTTTGATGGAAGCTTGCTGCTGATCTCTCCCGCGCTTTCCTTAATTGTGTGTGTTGATTAGAAATGGGCTTTTTTTTAGCCTTTTGTTTTGGGTTCTCCATTTCAAATAAAAACAAATAGCCACAGTTTTTTTTTTTTTTTTTTTTTTTGACCAAAAATGGCCACAGTTATTCGAAGCCTCTTTCTTTACTGATATTCTAATGAAGAGAAACCCATTCGCTAAAGAAATAATTACTCCTGTGTTGTTAAGGCAAATTCAGAAAAACCCATTTCATATTTCCAAAATTAACTGCAACTTCTCTACTTCATGCCGATTTCCATTTTCTCGCTTTGAGTCACACAACCTCTCAAAACTCTTGAGTAATGCGTTTAAATCCGGTAAAATCTCTGATGCAGAGGAACTGTTTGACAAATTGCAGGAGAGAAACATTGTTTCATGGTCCATTGGAATTCACGGATATGCTATTAATGGCTTTCATGAGAAGTCCTTTGGATTATTTTCCCAGATGCGAATTTCGGGTTTAGCTCCTAATTCTTTCTGTGTTGTTGGTGCTCTTGTTAGCACTTCAGCCCTACGTGACTTGATGCTTGCAAAGTCTGTTCATGGACTTGTTTCTAAAACTGGGTTATTGTCTGATTTAATTGTGGCTACTGCAATGTTAGATGCTTATGCAAAATGTGGAAATGCGTTGGATTCTTTGAAAGTGTTTAAAGAAACGAAGAACTCAGGTTTGATTACATGTAATGCTATTCTTGCTGGATTGATAAATAATGGACTTTGCAGAGAAGGTATAATGCTTTTTCAGGAATTCAGTAAGACTGGTTTGGTGCCTAATGTGGCTACAATGTTGACTCTTATTAAAGGTTGTCTTGCGTTGGAGATAAAGATGCTCTGTGAATCCGTTTATGGTTTGATCATTAAGTTTGGTCTAGCTTCTGATGTATATATAAGCAATTCGGTTCTTAACATGTACTCGTGGTTTCTGGATTTAAATGCTGTTACTAAGGTCTTTGATGAGATGGAAGAATGTAAAGATCTCATTAGTTGGACAACAATGATGGGTTTATTGATTGACCTTGAATGTGCTTCTGATGCTTTAGAGCTTTTCTCCAAGATGAAATATAGTAGGGTCAATCTTGATTCTGTAGCTCTAATGCACCTCATTTCGGCTTGTGCAGTTCTAGGAGATTTGAGGAAGGGAAGACAAATCCATGCTCAAGCTGTTTCTCGCGGATTTAAATTTGAGCTTCCTCTTGTGAACTCCATTATTGCTATGTATTCAAAGTGTGGAGATTTGGACTCTTCAAGAAATGTGTTTGATCAAACAACTGAGAAGAGTTTGGTTTCATGGACAGCAATGGTTTCAGGATGTGTGCAGAATGGCCACCCAACAGAGGCATTGAATCTTGCAATTAAGGCAAGAGTAAACTACTCTTTTGATTCAGTTATGTTCGTTAGTGCTTTAACAGCTTCTGGTGAGCTTGTTACTGAAGATTTTTGCCAGCAGCTACATTGTTATAGTCTTGAAACTGGTTTCTCTTGGTATAGATCTGTTCAAAATAGTCTTATATCTGCATACTCAAAATGTGGCAATAGTGATATTGCTCATAATGTATTCAAGGAAATGGGTTCTCTCCAGGATGTAGTCTCTTGGAATGCAATTTTAAATGGTTATGGGATCAATGGCCATGGAGAAATTGCTCTTGCCCTCTACCATGACATGAGAAAATGTGGGGAAGAGCCTGATAGCGCAACCTACTTGTGCATTTTAAGTGCTTGTGGCCATGCAGGATTAGTCAATGATGGTTTGACGATCTTTAATAAGATGTTGGAGGACAATAAAATAAGACCAAGCCAAGAACATTATGGATGTGTTATTGACATGCTTACACGAGCAGGCTGTTTATCTGACGCTAGTGATTGCAAAGTTTTGGAAGATATGGGTCCAAATGTTTGGAAGGCTTTGCTCAGTGGATGTGCGGTTCATGGTAATTTGAGACTGGCGGAACTTGCCGCAGAACGCTTGTTTGACAAAGACCCTGGAGAATCAGGACAGGTTGTGCTCCTCTCAAATATCTATGCATCAGTTGGTAGGTTTCAAGATGCGGAATCTCTAAGATCTTCTATACAGAAGAAGGGATTCATCAAGAATGCAGGGATTAGCTACTTTAATGGGATTCCATATGGTTATGGTTGAAGATTTTATATCCTTAAGATGATAGGGTCCAAACTTTGTTCTTCTGCGCATCCAAAGAGAAACTCCATCATTCTGAAATTTAACAGTTTGCTTGGTGGAGTTTCATGAATTCTGGCCATTACATTTTGTTTCTCATTAAAAACACTGGGAGAAAACTATATGGACAGGAGACGAAGATGGAATTTGATGGCCTAGCAGTACTTGCAGGAAGGGTACAACATCAGACCTGAGACCAGGTTTCTAAAGCTGCCAAATCATCTGCAAAAAGCTGAGTGCATAGAGTTGTGTCCTGGACCTTGCTGCTATATCTTAAAACATTATAAAACAGGAAATCATTGTAAACATATTATGGACATTTTAGGTAATCTATATTTGTTTTCGTTCTGAATCTAATTCGATGTAAGCATACTTTGAAATTTGGGATAATTACAAATAAACCCAAGGTTGACGAAAATTTTTTCATATTTATGGTTACTTGGTTTTCTTTTTTAAGGGTGCTGTTGTTTCTTTCAATTTTACCTACTTAACTGATTGCTTCTTTTTTCTTCCTTTTTTTTATTTTTATTTTCTATTAATTTTTTTCTCCCTTTTTTTATTTTTTTCTTTTTTTCTTTTTTAAAA
>CATIWM010091573.1:0-22213 GCA_949671775.1 Mallotus repandus | reverse complement strand
TTTTTCTTTTAATCATACTGTCCTTCTTCTTGTTCTTCTTCTCCTTTCTTTTGCTTTTTTTTTTTTTCTATATCTACAAATCAATCTTTTTTTTTTTCCTTCGCTTAACCCATATTTTGCTATTGACATTGCTTTAAAAATAAATTTTTAATTTAACAGGCCTTGTACTGTGCTGTCAAAACAAAAAGTTTGAACTTTGAACTTTTATGGAAAATGACACAACACTACAATATAGGAACTTGCAAAGAACTTGCTTTGGTTTTTGTATTCTAATATAACCGCGTGAAGACTTGTGTTTATTTAAATTGGATGCGATTATTGACTCAACATTACAATAATTCACTCTTTTTTATTCACATGAGATGTTTTTGTTTTTCTTGTGTGGTTGTTAATTTCAGCTAAATTCATGGCAACTTTAACTTTAATTTGGTTTTCATTTCAATTGGTTGGAATTGGATGCCAGTTTCAAACTTACACATTCTTTTCTGAAGAATAATATCTATCCATCTAAATTAATATATTTACTTCCATATTTTTCATAACAACAATATCATCTAAAACCTTCAAAACACTTCTTCAGCCACCATCTTCAATTCATCTTCCATCTTGTCAATGGCAGAATCACTCCTCTACGGTATTGCACAGGAAATTATAATAAAACTGGGTTCGCAAGTCATCCAGGAGATCGGCCAATGGTGGGGTTTCAAGGATGAACTTAAGAAACTCGAGGGAACAGTTTCTACCATCAAGGGAGTGCTGCGTCATGCAGAGGAGAAGTCCTTGGAGAACGACACTCAAGTGAAAGAATGGCTTGAAATCCTGAAAGAAGCTTTTTATGATGCAGATGACTTGTTGGATGAGGCCTCAGCAGATGCTTTGCGGCTGCAAGTGATGACTGGCAATACTATGGTAAAGGAGGTACGCCGTTTCTTTTCGAGTTCAAATCGGTTTGCTTGTGGTCTTAAAATGTCTCATAAGATTAAGGCCATTAGAAGTAAATTAGATGAGATTGCTAGTAATAAGAGATTTCACTTGGAGGAGCGTTCTGGGGAGAGAGTTGTTAAACCTAAGGGCAGGGAAACGCACTCGTCTCCCCCTGAAGTAGTCGTTGGCAGAGAAGATGATAAGGAAAAAATTGTAGACCTTTTGTTGTCCTCCAACTGTGAAGAGCATGTGTCAGTTATGCCAATAGTTGGAATTGGAGGATTAGGCAAGACAACATTAGCTCAAGTTGTATTCAATGATGAGCGAGTTAGAATGCATTTTGAGCTAAGAAAATGGGCTTGTATCTCTGATGACTTTGACATAAAATTAATTGTTGAAAAACTTGTAGAAACTACAAATGGTGAGATGGAAGCCTTGAAAAATTGCCTTCACCAACAAATCAATGGGAAGAAGTATTTGATGGTGTTGGATGATGTATGGAACGAGAATTTTGGAAAATGGT
Source organism: Mallotus repandus (assembly GCA_949671775.1). NCBI lineage: Eukaryota > Viridiplantae > Streptophyta > Magnoliopsida > Malpighiales > Euphorbiaceae > Mallotus > Mallotus repandus. Next base: position 20,766 of record CATIWM010091573.1, on the reverse strand, counting down.
CTCAGTTAAAAGATTTGCTAGTGGGGGGTGCAAGAGGAAGTAAGATAGTAATAACCACAAGGCTCAAAAAGGTTGCTGAGATGACAGGTCCAACTGTCATATATGAACTAAAAGGATTGTCTGATGAGGAGTCTTGGTCATTGTTTGAACAAATAGCACTTAAACCAAGACAAGTGCTAACTCCCAGCCATAAAAGCATCGGAAAGGAGATTGTGGCAAAGTGTTCAGGGGTTCCTCTAGCAATAAGAACTATGGGAAATTTGTTGTATTTTAAAGATTCAGAGTCTGAATGGTTGTCTTTCAAAAACGAAGAACTCTCAAGAATTAATCAGGAAGAGAATGATATTTTACCCACTTTGAAGTTGAGTTACAGCCATCTGCCTTCACATTTGAAGCAATGCTTTGCTTACTGTGGATTGTTTCCCAAAGACTATCAAATTAACATGGAAAGGTTAATACAATTTTGGATTGCGCTAGGGTATGTGAACTCATCAGATCCAAAACGATGTCTTGAAGAAATTGGTGTTCAATATTTCACTGCGCTTCATTGGGGGTCTTTCTTTCAAGAAGTTGAGAAGGATGATTTTGGGAACTATAAAACTTGTAAAATGCATGATTTGATGCATGATCTTGCTACGTTGGTTGCTGGAGAGGAGTGTGCCTCATCGTCCAATTATGAGGTGGGAATTAGTAATGCAAAGACCAGGCACGCCTTATTTGATTTTGGTTGGGACTCAGAATGTCGAGTTTCACCTTCATTGTTTAAGGCAAACAAGCTACGGACACTCCTATTAGATGGTAGAGAAGCACATATCAAAGAAGAGTACTTGGGCGAAATGTTTTGTAATTTGAGATGTTTAAGGGTGTTAGGTTTCCATCATATAAAAATTGAGACTTTGCCAAGTTCAATCGATAAATTAAAGCATCTAAGATATTTGGATCTTTCTGGAAGTGAGGAGATGGAGACACTACCAAATTCAATCACCAAACTGCAAAACTTGCAAGTGTTGAAATTAAATGAATGTTACAATCTTACAAAATTGCCAAGAGATATGAAAAGGTTGGTAAATCTTACGCATCTTGAGAATGAGGGGTGTTATGCTTTGACTCATATGCCAAGTGGGATTGGACAATTGACCTCGCTGGAGAGATTATCTGAATTTGTGGTGGTCAGTGATAGTAGAGTGTCAAAGCGAGGGGCTGGATTCAGCGAGCTACATGGGTTGAACAAGTTGAGAGGATCGGTCACAATCAGAAACTTGGAAAGAGTGAAAAATGGTGTAATTGAATGTAAGGCGGCAAATTTGAAGGAGAAGCAACATCTTCGATATTTGGAGTTGCAGTGGAAGGATCCCCTTGATGAAAATAATGATAGAGAAAGTGGAAGAGAAGTGGAAAATGAAGAATTGGCATTTGAAGCACTAGAGCCTCACCAATATTTGAAAGGTCTATCTGTGAAAAATTACCGGGGAGTGAAGTCACCAAGCTGGCTTTCGTCTCTCACAAATTTGGTGGAGATTTATTTCTACGGCTGTCCTAACATTGAGTGTGTTCCACTTTCTCATCACCTCCCTTTTCTTAAGGAATTGAGAATTTGTTACTTAGAAAATCTGGAATATATAGATACAAATATAAAAGGTGACAGTGACAGTGAGGGAGGAACATCTCTAGTATTTTCTTCTCTCCAACAACTTGAATTGCGTTGGTGCCCTAGTCTGAAGGGATGGAATAAGATTGAAAAGCTTCAGTTTCCTTGTCTTTCATATTTGACAATCTCCTCTTGCCCTAATTTTACTTTGATGCCACGATGTCCCTCTCTTAAACAATTAATCTACAAAAGTTCCACCGCGAAGTCATTTGAGCAAATTCTGGAAACAGCAATTCTGACATCGGAATCCTCCTCCTCCTCCTCCTCTTCTTCTTCTTCTTCCTCTCAATTGGAGCATCTTATTATTGTGGACATTGAAGATTTGGAATTTGTGCCCTCCAACGTCACTTATCTAGAAATTTTGAGCTGCTCGGGAATAACAACTCTGTCCCGTGATGATGAAGACGATGCAACGCAATGGCAAAGCCTTAAAAGCCTTCGTTCTCTGGAATTTAGAGAACTTCAAAACTTATGGTCTCTCCCCCAGGGGCTTCAGTATCTTACCTCCCTACGCAGTCTCCGAATCTCGGATTGTCCAAAATTGATGTCTTTACCCGATTGCATGCGCAACCTTTCTTCCTTACAAAATCTCTATATCAACCAATGTCCAGAGCTATCAATAAGGTGCCACAACGATACGGCTGAAGATTGGCCTAGGATTGCTCACATCCCAAATATTGAGATAGATTTGAAAGCTATTCAGAGGAAAGGCTGCTATCTGCTCTGATTGCAATCATCTCGCAGCTGTTATCTCTGATAGATAAGTGCGTCTCTTCTTTAATGTTTCAATGAAAGATATATGTATATATTGGTGTTGGTTCTTCATTAACTCAGTAATCTAATGTGTTTATATTAGGTAAAGGGAAGTAATCGGTGTCATTAGCAAGTGTTGTTCTGCAGAAAGTGAGACAGAGAAAATTTCATTTGCTTTCCTTTGATTTATGCATTGGTAAGTTGTTCAACTCTTATTACTGTCCTCTACCCTTCCCCTGAATTTTTCCATTTGTCAGTTGACAATTCTATTATATATTTTGTTATTATAATAGAATTTCTGCGTACCAGAAAATATTTCAGAATACCAAATATATATATATATATATATATATATATTTAGGGTTCTCTCTGTATTTTCAAAAATGTTGGAGAATGAATATTATGGATTAGCCTTTCTTGTCTCAAAATTTAACAATGTTGGTATGTATGTTATTCACTTGTGCTTCCATTTTACCAGAAAGATTGCAAATTTACGTTTGATATCAAAACTTCATCAAAATCATGCATTTCTTTAGGATAATTGTTATAGGTTGTATTATATAGATATTGACATCTCAAACTCTTTCGCATTTCAGAATTTTAAATAGGGAGATTTTTGCATACATCCAGTTTATTGCATACATCCAGTTTATTGCATACAATAGTTGGATTTTTAACACGTATGGTAAGTGTTTTACACTTAACCAATGGATGTTTTTCACGTGTTATAGTATTTCAAATCCAACCATTGGATGCAATAAATTGAGTGTGGGCAAGAATCTCCCTTTTAAATAATGCATCATCCATAACATGTGGAGTGTAATGGATCTGTTGGCCGTTACAAATTTTTTATTGTCTAACATGGCAAAATATGATAATTAGGCCTCAAATGCCTTATAAGACTCTGTTTTGTTGTTTTGTTGTAGGCCTCAAATCAAATGCGCTTCGCTGTTTGATATTTAATGAGAACAGTTTATCCCCTGTTTTTTGTAGGCTCCATGTGCTTCTGCTAATTTTATCGAAATCTCTGCTAAACAAACACATGGGAAAATTATAGCCTGTTGATGGGAGAAGAGACAAGCATAAGATTTATCATATAAGGCATTGACCATTTCCTAGCACACATCAGTGATCCAAATGAAAATTCTGTAGTGACAAGAGCAATTGGTGTCAGAAAGAACAGAAGCTGGTTGAAGTGGGGAATACAGAAGTTCCACAAGAAGAATTTTTTTTTTAAAGTGGGGAATACAGAATTTCCACAAGAAGAAGATTTAAAAAAAAAAAAAAAATTCTTGGACAACTACACATGAAAATTTATTCACATTGTTTGTTGTATATTGTGTCAAACAAAAGGGTAGATACTTGGTTTCAATGGTTCATGTCAAATTGGCAGTGTGTGTGCGCTAATAGCTCTTGGTATTATATTTCTCTTTGCATGGTGGTGATGTCTAGAAAAGCTCAGGCATAATGCAAAACAGTTGTATGTTGATATTTTAGCTTGCTTTTGAGTATATATATATATATTCTGAAGTCTAGAATACTTGATACTTATTCTTTAAACAATATATCAGCAAAGGAAAAAGCATTGGAGATGTTGACACAATCAAACTATTTGACATAATCAAATTGTCATAGATTATACTCAAATCATTCTCTTTCGCATTTCAGAATTTATATTGATCTAATGGTTATACTCTGAAGTCTTCCATAGAAGATTGAAGTGTAAATGAGTAAGCTTATGCTTGATTATTTCTGATACGCATGTCTAATAGTTTAACATGGCAAGAGATGATAATTAGGCCTCAAATGCCTTAGACACGCTGTTTTTCTGTTTGATATTTAACATGAGAAGTATCTCCCCTGTTTTTGTAGGCTCCATGTGCTTCTGCAAACTGTTTCAAAATCTCTGCTAAACAATTTCAAGGGAAAATTATAGTCTACTGATGGGAAAAGATACAAGCATAAGATTAATCATATAAAGAATCGATCACTTCCTGGCACACATAAGTGATTTATGTGAAAATTCTGTAGTGACAAAGCAATTGGTGTCAGAAGAAATAAAGGCCGTCGAAGAGAAGATTACAGATTTACCACAGGCTGAAGATTTCTTCTCATGAAGCCAGTTTGCAGTAAAAAAAACATCAAAATGACAACTACACATTTAACTTTTTTCTCATCCTTTGTTGTATTTTGTGTCAAACAAAAGGCTAGATACTTGGTTTCAATGGTTCATTGTCAAATTGGCAGTGTGTATATGCGCTAATGGCTTTCTGTGATTCTTTCTGCCTTCTGATGTCTGGAAAGCTCAAGCATAACGCAAAAATAGCTGCATGTATTATTCTGTTATAGCTAGCATGCATTTGCTATAGTTGAATAGAAAAGCCTCATTTTAACTTCAGTTTCTTTTTTTTTTTTTTTAAAAAAAGACAAGATTCATTGAACTTCTTTATGTAGGGAAACAAGCATACATAATCAAGACCTCTATTAAGAAGGTAGACATCAATTTAACTTCTACTTGCATGAGGCTATAGTATAGAAGAAAATAGCAATCAGCATGGGCTCCAGCTAGACTCTTGGGCTTGGACACAGAGGCGCCATCGCGAACAGCTTCAGTGGTGCTGCTTGGGCCAGCACTTGGATTTGAAGAAATGTCATCGTGGGCCTGGAGAGCAGGTAGTTGTTGATTTATTTCATTCCTTTTGGCAAGCAACCCATCGGTGGTAGGCAGAGTAGGTTCTGGAAACAAGCTGTTCCTAGCTTCATTGGCCTGCAGGCGCCGATTGACATTGTCAATATTACCATCATTCTCAGCTCCTTGTTTCATACGCTCGGCCAAAGAAAAATCAACTGCAAGGTCCGGCGGAGGCAGGTGAAGATGACGAGCCTGCGAAGTTGGAGATGAAGCTGGATTAAGAGAAATTTTCTCAGTGAAGTTGGTGACTTGAGCAGATGACTGATTTTCCTCCCTGGACAGAGGCGGTAAGCGGGTTGCCTTGCGCCGAGGCTCATCGTTAATCCATGGTCCATGAGCTTTGTTGATGTTAACCCATTCAGTGACCTTCTTCTCAATCGTGTATGTTGGGCAATTTTTTGTGTTATGAGTAAATAACCCACATAGATAAAGCAGCCAAGGAAGACGATCATGCTGCATAGTCATTATATGAGCAGTATAAGGATCAGATTCTATGGTGAACAGGACAGGAGTATAATCCTTGAGATTGTAGAGTTGATGGTTGGAGTCAAGGGTGAGTGTGACACTGTTCCGGCCTACATGGTCTTGGAAATGTTGTTGTTTGAGTGTGAAGGGTGGTGAAAGAAACTGACAGTGATAAGATGGAACCACGGTTGAGACTGGCAGCGTGAGCTGCACAAGAATTCCGGATATCGCTATAGCAAAACTCACATAGCACTCGACTCTCACTTCGCTATCCTATTATTAAGTTATATCCCTGAAATGATTTTTTTTACAGTATTCCAGCAACCTTCTTTATGCATGAAAGATTTAAAAACAAAGTTTATCATTTTGATGTTAGAAACATTAATTAGTAATGAAAGATTTGAAAAAAAAAAAAGTTTTTTTTTTTCGAACTCAAATATATTTTTGAGAGGAAACTCAAGTATTTCATGTTTTGAAATTTTACAATACGAACATTTAAGGTACGATATTAATATTACATGTCAACTTTTTCCCTACCTTTATCTTTTCGCATAACTAATGTGAAGCTTTAAAGCTTAATCTTTCATCTTAATTAGATATTTTTTTGAAAGAATCTTAATTGGATATAACTCATATTTATTTTTTTTTAAATTTAATTTAAATAATTTATATTTATAACCCAATAAATTCTAATTATTTCAGTACAATTTAATAAAATTATAAAAAAACAGTTAAAACTTTTCAATAACTAGTGACATATCCCGTAACTCAAATTTAAAATATCTTTTAAGCGACTAATAATTAACAACTGTTGTTGGTAGTATATTAAATTTAATATCCTTATGTGCTCAAATATTATCTCAATTTTTATTTTCGGACTTGGTGGCTATTTTCATGTCACTTTGGTATAGAGAGCAGAGGAGAGTTGAAATTTGAACCTGCACCTTTACCCTTCATATGTCCCACGTTTTAATTGTTAGGCTACACAAAGGGATTTAAGTATTATCACAATTCTGAATAATCTTAAGTTATATATTGTATAACATAAGTTTTGATTTTTTTTATATTTACTAAATAAAAATTTAATTAATACGATTGTTATTATAATTAATTATTTAATAGTATAGTATATGAAGTGATAATATAGTGGAAAGAGGCAAGAATTTTTATAATAAAAAATGACGAAATATAACAAATATATTTGATCATTTTTTTGAAATTAATATCACTTGATTGTAAAAATTAAAAAAATTTAAAAAAAATAAAAAAATTATTTTATAGGTTTAAAAACTTTTAAAAATTTTATAATTGGGTTATATATATATATATATTTCTAAAAAAATTATCAATTTTATTTGTTAGTATCCGTTAAAATTAAATTTTTTTATTAATTTATAGGACTTAACTGTCCTAAAAAAAAGTTACATGATTTGATTGTACTCAATAAAGGTCCAATATGATCTAAATTTTCAAACAGAAGTTCTAATTTCAGGAAAAAAAAAATATAGCGTCCAATGTGAAATTAAGACAAAATATGGACATCCAATTTGCACATTTTCCTTTTTTAAATAATTTATTAATTATATTGGTTTATTTTAGTGTTAAATAAATAATAAACATTTAAAATTTTATATTATAATAATAAATAATTTAAAAATATTTTATGTAAATATTTTATTAATTAGATATTAAATAGTAGTTATTAATTATGTAAATATTATTTTATTTTAAAATAATTTAATAATTAGATTAATGTATTTTAGTGTTAAATATATGATGTATATATAAAAATATTTAATAATTTAAATATTATAGTTAACTATGAAATATTACATACTTAATAATGAAAATGTAATGTATTTGAAAAATTAAAATTTTTATGCCAAAATTAAAAAATTATAACAAATTTGCTACAAATCGAAAACGTTTAGTCATTTGTGAAAATATGTTGTCATGACCCGAACCCATAGGCATGTGACCGACACTAGAGAATGGGAAAGCGTGAAGCTTCAGAAACCCGTAGTAAGCCTTAGAATTTTTTTTTTACCTAGAAGCATTACTTAACTCAACTCAACTAATTAATAAAAATCCGTCAAAGTTTCCTATGTACCGGGAACAAACCCAAACCTGTAAAAAAAATGCAAATTACACTTCCAATAATATTCATTAACTACAAATACTCCAATATCTTCAATTTCATCAACATCTCAACTCAAGTATAAAGATACATATATCTTCATCACAATACAAATCCATAATATAAATTATACAAGTTCTAACCACTGTGGTATCTAGAATTTAAATACATAATACTTTAATCAAATAGACCTACATAAGGCAGCCGGTGAAGAATGAACCTGGCGTAGAGAAGAAAGACTAACAGTTAACTCCCAAGATCCTAAAAAGTAGTTGAAGGGAGTCAGACCTCACTGAGTGAATTAATAATATAAAAATGCATGTTAGCTTTAAAAATCTTGTTTAAAAACTAATAAATCCATTAAATAGATAAATATGTAAAAATCATTTATCATACTAAAATTACTCTTAGTAAAACCTCTTTTCAACACTATAAATATCTTTATATAACTTTTCTCACATGAAAATCATATAAATTAAAACTTTTAGTGGAAAAAAAACTTGGTAGAACCCTAAACCTTAGTTTCTACTAGCCTTCCGGCTCTCTTACTTCTAAATGACTGCCATCCCGAGAGATTAAGCTGAACAAAGTTACAGTCACAGTCAATCTCTTAATCTATTATCGATGTCCCAAGAGAATAAGCTCAACCGAGTTACATCTCAATTTTAACCCAAGAGAACAAGCTCTATCGAGTTAACCACTATCGAGAGTACAAGCTCCACCTAGCCAATACACACATTTCTCAAATTCAAGATCTTAACCAGTGCGCACATGGTCCTAGTGACACCCACTAGGTAGCACGTTCTACCAATTCTTTCAAAACATTTTTATCTCATAATATAAAATACCACATGGCTAAAACATCTTTTCCAATAATCATAGAATGATTATCTCATGTAGATTATAAAATAATATAAACCAATAAAATCCACAGTAATATTCATGCCAAAATTTTCAAAATTCTTAAAAATAAATAAATAAATAAACATGTTTGTAGAAATTATTCATAAATATATTTAAATTCATATATTCAACAAATATTTTATATAATTAACTCATAGATGGAGCATGTTGGGTGATGCGTCCTCGGTTGCCCAAATGTATGTTACTGCTCTCGCTCCGAAGTTCTCTAAATTAAATAATATATATTTTTAAAACATGCTTACATAATATAACAAATAAATTCATAAAAATTTCCCAACACTTTAGAAAATTTATTAAAATTAAGAAATGATCAAAATACCTTTAAAAACTCTAAAATGAATGATTTGGATGCCCAAATAATTTTTCAAATAACTTAAACTACCATATATGGAAATATATAATTTCTCCCATAACCATATTGGAATTTTTATTGCAAAATCCGCAAAGATTTGGACTTTGGTTCAGTTACAAGAATTGATCAACGCAATATATAGGATTTATTAAAAATATGAAAACACCCAAGGTTTGGAACAGTAACCCAAAATAGTAACCGAACACTAGAATAGTAACCAGAAATCCAACAATTCCATAAAATTAAGAAAAAAACATCAATAGAAAGATCTCAACTCCAATTTCAATTCATATAACTATCACCAAGCCTAATTTAAACTCAAATTAAATAAATTAACCAAAAACCCTAAAATCAATTTACATAAAATCAAGGTGATTGCTAGTGCTAATTGGGCAAATTGGTTGAGGGGAAATGCTGCCCAGAGGGAAATAAGTCCAAAGAGACTGATGGCAACACCAGGTGTCGCCGGAGCCCGTGACAACGGTCTCTTTTCTTACCGGTTGGTGGTGAAAAACGAAGAAGGAGAAGGAGAAGAAGAAGGGTAGTCGACCGAAGTTAAGTGGCTGTTGGCGACGTTCCGGAGCTGCTGCGACATCCGGCGTGGTGGTGTAGAGGTGGTAGTGGCAACAAGGTGAGTTGGAGGAAGAAGAAGAAGAAAAAAAAAAAAAAAAAGAAAGGGAAAGAAAAGAGAAAAGAAAGAAAACGTTTTATATGTATATATATTATTATTATTATTATTTTTTTTATAAACATATAAAATTAAAACAAATACTTTTCCCACCAAATTCTTCTCTTAAAAATATAATTATAATACTACACTCAACCTTTAATTTCAACACTAACTACATACACGTAAATATTTTCTCTTAATAATTATTAAAATTTATCAAAATACTTATTTAACAATAATTTCATAAAAATAATAATTAACACTTTAAAATCCATATTTAAATTAATAAATAATAAAAAATATGGGTCATTATATATATAATTGATGTGGCAGTGGGCTCTACACTAGTAGTATACCACATAGGATGTCATTTCAGGACCTTCATAGTTAATTTTGACCAAAATTTTTTTTTTGATTTTAATTGCTACATATTTGTCAAATTTGAACATTTTCACCAAAATTTTAAAAATAGTTTAAAATTACAATAAGTCGAAAAGGTTTGGATGTTTTAGATAACCAATAACCTTTTTATGATAGCAAAGCTTTAAATTTTTTAAATATCAATATTTTTGCAGGCATATTAGTTGGATTTTTTTCTGAGTACTTTATCATTCATGTCACTAGTGAGGGGTGGCCACGGGCCGGTTCGAATTCTGAACCGGACATTTTTTGAATCGGCCCAAAATTGTCTTGTTTTCGGTTTAGGGTCGGTTTAAATTTTTTTGAATCACTAGAACAGCCGGTTCAACGGTTTTGAATTGGAGTAAATATATATATATATATATATATAGTTAGATTTTATTTTTTTAAGTCACAATCATTTAATTTTATTTTTATATATAACCGATTATTTAATGAAAAAATTAGAGAATAAATATAGATAAAATAATTTTGATTTAATTAATGGAAATTATGTTTAATAATTTTAAAATATAGATAAACTAATTTTGATAAAATAAAAATTGTAAATTATTTGCAGACAATAGAAATTTATATATAATTCAAGTGTCGATGTGACAATATGGCATTCAATTATTCAAATATCTATAACTATAAGGTAATATATTAAAACACTTATATATATCTACTAGTTAAGTAACTCGTGCTTCACTGCGGGTAGTAAATATAAATGTAAATTGGTAAATATAAATATCCATTTTAAAATTTAGACTTCAACTAAATCTTAAAATGGCAAGGCGAATAGAAAAAACTAAAATAATATCAATTTTAAGTCATTAAATGAAAATTTAGATCCTTGAGAGAGTTTATCCCATCAATGCCCTAAACACATACAGATTGCCACCAACAGTACTACAATTATGGTTGTCATATGGAGCGAGCAGTGGACCTTTGAATTTGATCACTTGTTAGCTCTAAGTCTTCGTGGCTGCAAGTCAGCAGCGAGGAGTCAATAAAATTAATGTGGAAATTTAAAAAAAAATCTTGAAATAAAAGTTCAGTAATAATTAGAAAAGGAAAATACAAAGTATTTCCAACAAAAAGAAAAAATTATAAAATACAAACGAAATTTGTCTTGCCACTTTCTATAGTTAGAATAGGAGAGACTGAAATAAAACTTGAATGCATGATTTCTACAAAATTCTTGTTACAACAATTTCTATTATTATTTGTGAAGCCAAAAGCCACATATGACATCATTGGTGAGCCAATGCAATAAAATAATAGATAAAATAGGAATTGGATCCAACGCAGTAAAGTTGCTTATATCATTAGTTTATATTAAAGGGTAAATAGCAATTAACATTTTTTCCCTTTTTGCTATCTATTTATTTGTTTATTTAGCATTTAGAATTGAAGTTTCATTCACTATTTTGTTAAGCTTAAGTCTTTTGGCTGAGTATACCAGCAAATCAAGCTATTCCTCATCAAAGATGCATTTTCTATTATCTAATTGATAAGCATTGGGTCAGAGGTTTCCTATTATCTCAAAGACTAAGTGTTTCCCATGTCAGAAAATAAAAAATGCCAACAATTTCCTTGACCAAATGTGCTAAGCAGTGCAAGAATATCAATGGTTCAACTCATGATGATGCCTATTATTGAACTCATTAAGACCAAAATATCATTAACCTAATGGAAATATAATATCACCTCCACAGGAATTATAACATCATTTTGTCTAAGAAAACTTAGAGAGCTTCTTGAACAACTTTCTCAAAGATAAACTACTTAGGCTATATTTAATTTATTAGGTTATATTGGAGTATGTATATTGCATATAAGATAAGTGTGAAAAGAAAATAAAAGTATTCCAAAACAATATGAAGATACCTAGAATTTATTCTTCTTTCCTCCTATAAATGATTAGATACATGCATACAGCTTCATGAGTAAGGCATGCAGCATCTCAGAGACTATTGGAAAGTGATTACATGGATTTCTTATAAATTGGACAATGGGACTGTTGTATACCACTCATAGATTTATGGACTCCAAAATCAGGAAAGATGGCCACAAGCTGCAATAAAGAAGAAAAAAGGCGTTAAGTCTACATTTGATGAATTTTTGAAGTAAATGATGTTACCAAGCAAAATAATGCCTTACAGAGCACTATGGGTTTGAATATAAGGTCCCTGAAAAAAAATGAACATCAATGCCAAAAGTAATACGTAAAATATATATATATATATATATATATATATATCTATATATAAAGAAAAACAATGGAGGAACACATAGAGTAATTAAGAAACCATGTTACATATCAATCAAAGAACCAACATATATTTTAAATATTTTCGTTTGCTGCCACACAAAAATAAAAGAAATATGAAAAAGCCAAAAAAAAAAGTGTAAATCCAAAAGAATGCTTGCGGGAGATTAAGGATGAGCAAAAATTAGGGGCAGTAGCGGATTTTCTCATTGTCCACCGTAGCAGATTCGCATCAATTTGGGAAGAAAGTTGAATAGCTTAACATCATAACTCATTTCAAAAAAGAGGAAAAATATACATTCTGTGAGATAAATACTTATAATTTTGTATATGGAAAATGAATGAATTAAAAAAAATTAAAAACATAAATAATTAATTTCTAGATATGAAGCAATTATTATTTATAGCACCATAATCATAAGAACCTCCCTCAAGTAGTCTGCGTTGAATGTGGAAATCTCATGTCAGATATGTACCCATGCATTTTTGAATTTCTAGGTAATTCACTTAATACTAAATTATTTTTAACTACCACATTATTTGTCTATAACTTTATAAAAAGAGTGGTGATAAACAGATAGAATCTATCCAAACTTTCTTAGATAGAAAGGGTATTCCGGTAATCTTACATGAGCAAATGAGGTTAATAATGGAAAAAATTGAGGTGCAATTCCTATTCTATCCTTTACGAAAATTTTGTAAAAGAAAATTTGAATTGAAATTTTTTTCGCTGGTTTTATCTCCTAAATTTAATTCAATAGACACCAACCATTAATGTTGCATTGCGATTCTATTATGTTAACAGTAAATCTATGGTCTTCGCCACATCCATAAATTACTGTTGTAGAGGAAGGTATTCCTGTAGGGTTTAGGAATCATTGTTCCTGCCATTAATCTATGGAGTTCGACAAGAAGAGAAAATGTGGAAGGAAGTATTATGTTGTTTTTAAAGGTACTCGAGCTAGTATATACGATTCATGGGAAGGATGTGCAAAATGTGTGACTGGCTTTAAGGGAAGTTTATTTCGTTCATTCTCTTCAATAGAAAAAGCAGCTAAAGCTTGGAATATTTACTTTCAATCATCCAGTGTTAATGAAACAGGTTCAAACAATGAATATTATTGTGATTAGAAGTTAAAGGACTTTGAAATGTCTGAGAATAAGATGACTGTTATGAACAGTCATTCCATAAAGAATTGTAGCCCTAGAACGTTTGATGTTCGTCGTTATTGTTATACTGGGTGTATTATCTTAGTATTTTTCATTGAATGTATCATTAGCAAGTTTTTTATTTAAATGCTATAGTTGCTGAATGGTAGATGTGTTAGTGATTTGTTGATTAGGGATGCATATAACATAGATTTTGTATTAAGGAATTTCTGTGATGGTAATAAAATCATATAACATAGATTCTCTATTGAGGAATTAAAGATATAAGTTTTAAAAGAAAAATATATGAAACTTTTATAGACGTTATTTCATATTTGTTGCTGGAAACTACCTTCACTAAATTTTAAGTTTCAATGAACAATATAGTAGCAAATGAATTTTTAAGTTTGGGAAGAGTTCATTAGAGATTGTATAGAATAATGAAAGCGTGATGCAGTGGTCAGAATATCACATCTCAATATGTCGACCGATATACATTCGAGGTTTATAATGGAAATTGAAAGAGAATAAACATTGTTATATGATAAGGAATTTCAGTTGCTCTATGTTTAGACTTCGATTTCCATCGACAAAAAAGGAAAATAAATTGATGATGAAAAAATAAGTAAATACATTTTTATGTAAAATTGGAAAATGAAAAAAAAAAAAATTTGAAGTCGAATAGCGACATTTTATTTGGATGCAGAGAAGTTAAAATATGGTTAATCTAAGTATTAGACAGCTTCACCAATGAAAAGTAATATTATCATCAGCTTCACCATACTTGAACTTATATTGACCACTAAACTATTGAGTATTTGACATAAATAGATTCAAAATGCATGAACTCTTTCCAAAATTAAACATTCATTTTAGTAGTATCATCGATGGAAAAATGGACGTAAGTGGTGGACTTAGTTTTATTTACTTTACTTTTCATATATTAATATCAGAAAAAAATCATAATTTGATGTTAAAAATCACATCTAATAATATGAACTATCAAAATTTAGTGTAACAACATATTGAAATGTAGGCTCGTTTTAAATAAATAAAAAAAATTAGGAAAAGAAGTAAGGAGCAACAAATTTAATTTTTTTAAAAATAAAGCATTACTAAGCATAGACGAGCATACAGCTTAAACAAGAGATTTCAAAAACAAAAAGATGAGATAAAAAGATTAAATTTCAGTTGAAGTGCCAGAAATTTTGATATAGACGCCCTTTGTAAATGCTTTTGCTGCTGCTTCTAAATCTAATGCTATCTATAGCTCATCCCTCTTTTTCTTCGCTTAAAGAAAAATATCATATAGGGCAAAAAGAGGTTTTGGTTCAAGTATTGCGTTTTGGGCGGAGACCTCTCTCTTTGGGTTATTAAGTTGCCGAAATAGGTATAGATTTACTTCTTGCTTCAGGCTTTCAAGGTCATGCCTAACTGCTTTATATAGAGCCACGACTGAAGTAGCGCTTGGTTGACAACTCCATTCAACAGATTCTCTAGTGGCCATCCCAGATAGATTCACTATAATTTTTTTGGGTGATATTTTTGTTGTTATGTATGTCAGTATATGAAATAAATTTAAGTTTCAACTTCAACTATATATGAAACAAGAAATAAAATGGTAACTTAAATTATGGAGGGTTTTAGTAATTACTACAGCATGACACATTTTAGTGGCTCAATGAAGTGAGACTTTCTAACGAGATAACATGCTAAGCACATGCATACTTGCAATTACTCCAATGCCCAAATCCCAAATGTCGTTTAATTACTCCAGCGCCCAAATCATTTACTACAAAATTCACAAAGCCAAATGATAACATTTTGTTGTTTAACATAAGTAACGCATGCATAATAGTATTTATTCCAGCCTTAAAATCCTAAACATCGTTTAGTTCACAATTCACAAAGCCAAACAATGACGTTTTTGTACAGAATTCACAAAGCTAAACGATGACGTTTTTTTGTTTAATGAAAAAAAATGCATGCCTAATAGTTATTATTCCAGCCCCCAAATCCAAAACGAGTACTTGATATTAATACCAGCCAAATGATGACATTTTGTTGTTTTGATATGAACAGTCATATATATTTTCGAGGGGTAGCCATTAGTATTCATACTTTCGAGGTCAATTTCAATTTCAAAATAAATTACAACTACATTTCTCTTTGTTGAGGTGAAGTTAAACATAAGTTTTCCAATGTAACACATCATAAGTTTTAATGTTGCATAACACAACGATTCACCAAGTCAGCTTTGTAAAAGGTGCGAGTTTAAGTATTAGCTGGTGCAACTTTTATATGAATAATTGCAATTGTAAAATGAATTGGTACAAATCGAAGACGAATTGTTGGTGTTATATGATATAATGAGTTTGTAAAGAAACTAAGTTATTTTTAAGTCATTTTGATACTTAATAACCATAAAATTCCATTGATATCAGTCAAAATAGGAGGGCTTCACCAACGTTTTTGAAACAAAAAGAAACATATGAAAATGATTTGAAAAGGAAACATAAATTACGAGGATTCTAAACTTAGAAGTAGTTGGCATTGGAAGCTTAGTTTGCTACTTTTGGCTTTTTGCCCTTTTTTTTCCCGTTTGACAGGGAAGTAGTAGCTGCTTGTTGCATTTGTGCCTGGAAAGCTTGTTGGCACTCATGGACATGAGACCTCTGATGTCACGGTACAGCTCATACACTTGCAATATAGGATATGGATGCATTATATCATCCTCCATTAATGTATTCCTTACTAATTCTTTATTTCTAGACAAGTATTGCCTAACTTGATCTTGGAGATCTTCAAGTTGCTTCATGGTAGCTTTGTAAAGTGCTTCAACGGCACCCAGTGAAGGAGGAACATCCCATTTATTTCGACGACCATCCATATCTGAAATGTTCACTTTTGATATTCTAATCACTTTGGTGTGCACTTGAAATGCATGAAGGAGGCTTCTATTTATAGACGTATAGCAAGTACCTCGTGCAAACCTAATAACATCGGCTTAGGCAGGAAAATAAGAAAATACATATGTTATACCCTATATTGAGTCATCTTTGTTTGATAAATTGAGTATTTTGAATTGAATATGTAAAGTTCATATTATTAGAGATACAACTTAGTATACCTTGGCCTTTTTTAATACTTAATAATGATTTTTTTTTATGTTAGAATACCCAAATATTAATGTAAATCATAATAATATTGTTACATAGTTGAAGTATGGATCATAATGTTTGACATTATTATACTTTAAAATAAATAAATTTACCAACCATATATTACTACTAATTTTGCACGTTTTACTAGGTGTCTAAATAGAATGACTATGCTTTATGTCAAAAATAAAATAGAATGACTGTGCTTTATATCAAAAATAAAATAGAATGACAGTGATTTAAATTGATAAAGTCCACAAAATAATTGGATGATTGAGTCTTAAACATCAACAACTCAAAATATAAATAATTTGAAAAGTCATTGACAAAAGTTACTGTTAAACACATATCGTGTTTTAAATAGAGTCAAAATCAAATGAGTTGAGTCCCCGCCATTGAGAGCAACAAGCTTCTCAAACCTTAGCTGCTTTCTTACTATCTTCTGACCATTTTCTTGCCTCATCACGTCGTTCAATTAGCATTTTGCTATTGGCTTCATATTATTTCTTAAATTATGTTTTTTTCTCTGGACATCCTCAGCTATGGCTAAAAGATTCACCTCGTGTGCCTCATGCTGTTCTATTTCCTTCTTTAGGTTGGCAATGCACTATCCAGTGGTTTCATGTTCTGACTGGATGTTGGACAATTCATTACAAAGATCATCGATTACATTCATCGTATTCTTTTGGTCACTGAATTGCACTTTGACATCTTTTAGTTTGCTTGTTCTATCCTTAAGGGTTTTGGTTGCCTGATCAACATCATGGAAAATGGATTATACTCTATGTATCACTTTAGAAATGGATCCTTTATGCTCAGGTGTTGTTGCTGCATTCAAAAGACACGAAAGGGAAGATTTTACTGCGTCCATCTAATTGTCACCGAGGGAAAGAAGGTCATGCCTCAATAGGAATTTTAATGTATTTTTTGCTAAGTCGATGTCATCCCTCATAAATGAATTTCCTGGTAGTGGATCAGATTGATTTGTCTCTTCAAGAAAGATAAAATCAACACTTGACAAAGGATCTTCTGGATAATCCTTTGAAAAAGCAATCTCTAATCTCTGGGACTTATTTAGAATATGTGAGAAGTAACACATATGTAACAGCAAAAAAAAAAAAATCCAATTCACCAGCAAAGATAAACCCAATTCACCAACTATTTTTTATAGTAAGTGAAAATACTTGTTGATTATGGGTCAAAATTTCTTTTCATCTTCCAGAATCAACATCGAAAAGAAAATCTTCTTCACGACTTGTTTGTACTTAATTAATCTTTTCTAAGCTTACTGAGTGTGTCTCTGAACGAAAAGCATGGGGCATCTTACCAAAGGCAGCACCCTTATTATTTTC
This sequence comes from Mallotus repandus, assembly GCA_949671775.1. Classification (NCBI taxonomy): domain Eukaryota; kingdom Viridiplantae; phylum Streptophyta; class Magnoliopsida; order Malpighiales; family Euphorbiaceae; genus Mallotus; species Mallotus repandus. Next base: position 2,789 of record CATIWM010091573.1, on the reverse strand, counting down.
TTCGACACTCACAATATCAGCATCAAGAATTTCAATAGGATCATCATCTATATTTGCAAACTTCCCTATTGATTGAATCCTTATTGACCTTCTCATTGCAGATGCTGAAGAGAGTGACTTTTTCTTTTTTGAATGTTGTTTGGTGCCTGTTCCCTTTGATTTTTTCATTTTCTCAATAACATCAGTTATTTTTTTTCATTCTTCATTGTTTCTTTCTTATTAGTGGTTGTTTTCCTTTTCCTAGTAGGAGAAGGAGAAGGAGAAGGTTGTGTAACCTGAAGTTCTAAAAAGAGAAAAAAAGAAAAGAATGTTTTGTATGGAAAAAACAAATAAAAATATATTACAAAATAAAATACAATAAAAGTAAATGATGCATTGAAGTATTAGACACATTACTTAACATAATCAGTGCAATGGGAGTAGGGATCAAATCATAGTATCTCCTTGACCAAAAGTTTGCAAAAGAATCAATATGAAGTTTTGTAGCTGGCATGACACAACACTTCATATGGGTCAAATTATGTTCCCACTTCAACAGATCATCTTTTGTTGAGGGCAGAGTGGCCATATCAATTGTCATATTCTTAGGATAGGGGGTTTGATCAAGACCAAATTGTCTCCCCCAGTAGAATGGCAAGTAATATTCAAAACCAAATGATGATTTATTATGATCAAAAGCCGATGCTCCACCACAGAATAAAGGCCTCAAAGTAGTGAAACAGTAGAAGAACACAAGTTGAACCAATGGAAGCTTTTCTAGGACGTAACTTCTCTATCATTATTTCCAACCATTGAATGTTTGATTCTTCCCCAGGGAATATAAAGAGTTATTCTTTGGTCTTGACCTTCAGACCGTCAAAAAATGACATAACATGTTCGCAATCCATAGAACACTTGCATGCAAAAAGTTGAGATCCAACAGGTAAATTTGCTTTTACCATAGTCGAACTTCTAAGTTTTGGAAAATAAGCAAACAACCGAAGCTGTACCAACCAATGAGAACCTCCAAACTTAGAAAATGGCTTATTATCGTGATAAAAATTGAGTGATCTAAATGCAAGCCCGAGTAGAATTGTTCCAAAGGCAAAGAATTTCCCTGATGCAATAGCTCTAGCAAAAGTAATGTACTCTATAGCTAGCTTCCCTGAAATAGGGCACATAAAAAACTTTTAAATAAGCACCTATAGGAGCTCAACGTGCTCCTTTTTAGTTGGTGGATCTATGGCTTTTATTTTTTGCTGAATTATTGAATGATATGATGACCAGTTTATGGACGCATCGGATAATTTAATCAAATCATTATTGTCAGATTCTATTATACATGGAGCATCTGGTCCAATTACTGGCAAACCTATGAGCACAAACACATCTCACAATGTGATAGATGCCAGCCCAAAAGGAAACAGAAACGAGTTCACACTTGGAGCCCAAAGCCTCATAGGAGCACATAATAAATTTGCCTAGAAGGGTTGTCCAATCTTGCTCATTTGAATAAGCTGGTGAATCCCCATTGTTTTCTAATCACTCTCAAACTTTAAACACAACCTTTCAACCCATTGTATCCATTCACAATGGGGCTTGTGCCAAGACTTTATAATTGCCGGATCTGGTGGCGATAGTAACTCTTCATCGAGCAGCAACTCCATCTTACTTGAAAGAGGAAATGGAGAAGGAGGTGGTACACCGTCATCCTCCCCAAAAGGGCTTAAAGAGATAAATCCATCTCTATTAGCGACTGTAGGCATCTAGTCTCTGAAACAATTGAAAAAAATAGAGGAAATATAAGAATTAAAGACAATGGCATGTTGTTAATATCAGTTTATTGATAATAATGTGTGATTGTAGATCTTTTGGTTTTACTCTTGAGATGACTTCCTCAAAGATTCGCTGCATAAAAAACAAACATTATCAAAAATAATATTCATTCATATCGATACACAAAACAACCCTGCATTTAACATCACTTTGAAATACCTTTTCAAAATCACTACTAGATTCATATACACCTTCCACATTAGGGTTATTAGACTTGGTACATAGTTCCATAAGGTTTGTAAAATATAAGAAAGGGGTTTGCAAAATTGATTTCATACTGCTGAAAAAAAATAATCAAATGAGCTTTTACCTGAGTTGCACTTTTGGTGGAAACGTCATCCTCCTTTGAAGGGGAAGGTTGTGCATGTGTTGTTGTAACTTTAGATTGGGGTGTTGACATTATGGCTAATGTGTTTTTCTTCTTTTTGAAATAACTTTTCAAGGGGCGATAAAATTGAGACTTTCTGTGTCACATCCATACCCTAACTCTAAGTAAATTTACATTCATTATACATTGCATTTACATACATGTTGATAGAATTTAAGTATAAGCTAGTAATTATAGTCAAGTTAGTGTATTGGATTAACCGTGATTTGTACTCGATCAAAGAGTGAGAATTTTAGAATTTTGATGACACTCAAAATGAGTAAAATTTTGAGAATAAAAGGAATTTGGAATAAAAATGAAGTAAAGGATGAAAATTAAAAATTTTAGAATGATTTGGACTCAATTGCAACAAATAGTCGTGCTAAAATGCATAATTGAAAGCTCGAGGTTTCATAGGTTACAAAGTCATTTCATTAAGGGCTTTAGTGAATATTTTACAAAAAATCTATCTAAATTGGGTGTAGATTATTCTTTAAAGTCGTGGCTTAGGGAGGAGACTTAATTGTTAAGGAAAAGAGAGAAGAAAAGAAAAGAAAAGGAGAGGAAAAGAGAGAGAGCTAAAGAGAGTTAAGAATTCTTCAAGTGA
>CATIWM010091557.1:0-14803 GCA_949671775.1 Mallotus repandus | reverse complement strand
TAGAAATAAAAATGATATTTATATAAAATGTCACTCAATATTGAAAGAAATGTCATATTAAATATAATATATTGTGACATTTATAAAAAAATGTTATTTTATTATAATTTTACTTTCTTAAGTGACAGTTGTACAAAATGTCATTGTAAACCATTTTTCTTGTAGTGCCCTAAGGCAACCAATCCATGAAAAAGCACATAAAAAATGCATTAAAGGCGTAATGTCTCTAAATCTAAACTACATTTGATTTTAATTTTAAGTTAGCTAAATCTACATATTTTATTTACAAGTGAAATGGAACTAAAGGTGAGCCTATATTTTAATTATATTAGTGAACTTAAATCTATTTTTTTTAATTCTAAAAGTGGGCCTAAGTCTACCAAATTTAAGAAAAAATGGATTTGATTTAATGGATCTAATTCTACTTATTTTAATTTAAATAAAATGATCTTAAATCTATTTATTTTAAAAAATGCTTTAATGGGCTGAGCTAAGTCTAAAGTTAATTAAAAATTTAACTAAAAGTGAACTTAAATCTAATTAAATTAAATTAAATGGGCCTAAATTATTTGTAATTAAATATAAAACTAATTTTAAAGCCTATTAATTAAGTGAGTTAAAACCTACACGTGGACTTGGGGCCCAAAATGAATAAAAAATGACAAACAAGCCCAAATAATAAAAATAAAGAAATCAAAAATCAAAAACAAACATTCGGTGATTTTTCTAACCCTAATTCAATTTACATGCCACCTAAATTAATCTAAAGCCACCATTGATTTTAATTAGGGTTTTACCAAATGGACCTAATTTACTAATTGATTTTTTAAAGTGCAAAAAATTAAAATTCTACTATATTCCCACTAATGGGGCTATTACAATGATCTACTGAAAATAAAAATTAATTACAATCCAAAAAATACAAAATATAAATAGCATGAAATAATAAAAACACAGAATAAAAAATTAAAAAAAAATCTACGTTGGATTACTATAGTGTTTTATTCCTGGCATTCCACAGACCTTCCTAGATTTAATCAGTTCAATCACATCCCCATGGCACAGAATGTTTTCACCATCATCATTAAAGAAGCAAAACCAAAAAAAAATCAAGAAAATGGTTAGAATAAAATAAGGAATAAAGAAAAATAATAAAAGAAATAAAATGAAAAAAATAAAATAAAAAAAGGATGAAATGTAGAGATGCAGTATTGATTATCTTCTCAGAGGCTTTATTTAATTCACCGTTTGAATAGATCTCTAATAGTTGATTCTTTTTTCTCCAAAATACGTCAAAGAGATTTTTTGCTCTCTGTGTATGCAGGTGTGTGCTGCGCATTTTTTCAAAAAGGGATTTTTTTTCTCTTTCGTCCCTCCCCTCTGTACAAGAGAGTTAAGTTGGGTTTATATAGAAAAATCCTAACTAAAAGGCGTATCTCCTGTAAGTTATAGGAGATAAAGTTTTGGTTTAATCCGGACTTCTATTTCTAAAAAAATTAGATAAATCCTAGAAAAAGGATTTATCACATCATTCTACCAATCAAAAATTAAAAAATAAATTTTTATTTAAGATTTATCACATCATTCCACCAATCAAAAATTAAAAAAAAATTATTTACTGAATAAATAAAAATAAAATAAAAAACACGGACGGATGCAATCGGAAGAATATAATCCCGATCGGAAATACATAATTCCGATCGGAAATGTGTAATTCCGATCGGTTAAAATTTTTTTTTAACTTTTAATTACAAAAAGACCCCCAAAGACAAATTAAGTCCTTTAAAAACCAATTAAATCCCCTTGAAAATGCATATAAACCTTTTGAGATTTCAAACTTCAAATATTGAAGATCATTTATCATATTTTCATTATCGGAGTCCTCTATCACATCCATACTCTAGTCATCCCGAAATTGGGTGCTTATAGGATCTCTCAAACCCAAACTCTTTCACTCTACTCATAATCTAGACTATAAATCGACCACCTTTAAACAAGCAAATAAAATTTCTCATTGGACAGAAGCCATGGCTAATGAAATTCGGGCATTAATAGCAAATGAAACTTGGGACTTGGTACCACCTTCTTCACATCAGAATCTCATCGGATGTAAATGGGTTTTCTGCATAAAAAAGAACCCTAATGGTAGCATTGACAGGTACAAGGCCCGCCTTGTTGCCAAGGGATTTCATCAAAGGCCAGGAGTTAACTTCAATGATACCTACAGCCCCGTGATTAAACTCGCTACCATTCGGGTTATTCTTTCCTTGGCAGTCTCTAATGGATGGCAAATCAAACAATTAGATGTATCTAATGCATTTCTGCATGGTCATCTTGATGAAGATGTATTCATGCACCAAATGCCTGGCTTTGTAAGTGATAAATATCCCTCTCATGTTTGTCGCTTAAAAAAAATCATTGTATGGTCTCGTCAAGCTCCTAGGCAATGGTTCAAGGAAGTCATACTCCATCTTCAAAAATTCGGGTTTGAAGGCTCCAAAACCGATCCCTCTACTACAAATAGGGAGCAACATCTATGTTTTGTCTAATCTACGTGGATGATCTCATTTTAATGGGTAGTAGTTCAAGTATGCTTCAGCATGTCATTGATCATCTCAATTCTGTTTTTGCACTTAAAGACCTCGGCAAGCTTCACTATTTCCTTGGTGTGGAGGCTTTATGGCAATCAGATGGCTTACTACTCACACAAACAAAATGCATACATGATTTGCTAGACAAAGCACACATTTCCGATGCAAATGGCATTGCCACTCCCTCTTGTGCATCATCGCAACTTCGTCTCGCTGACTCTGAGCCATTTCCGAATTCCACACTTTATCGCAGCATCATCGACGACCTTAAATACTTAGCTATAATGCGACCAGACTTCTCGTACTCCATCAACAAGGCATCTCAGTTCATGCACCAGCCCACTCAACATCACTGGTTTGCTGTGAAATGCATGCTGCATTACCTACAGTCGACTACCACCTATGGACTTCAGTTGTGCCCTTCATCTGCTCATGTCATCACTATATATTGTGACATTGATTGGGGTGGATCATTGGATGATAGGAAATCTACATTTGGTATGTGTCTCTTCCTTGGCAATAATTTAATTATCTAGGGCTTGAAGAAGCAACGTACGGTGGCTTGCTCTTTAACCGAGGTGGAGTACCGAGCTATTGCACATACCACCAATGAGATTCATTGGTTACAATCCTTGCTCACTAAAATTGGTTTTTCGTTAAAAGAACCACCCACCATTTTGTGTGACAACTTATCAGCTACGTACATACCTCACTGTCAATCCCATTTTTCATTCTTGCTCTAAACACTTGGAAATAGATTTCCACTATGTTTGTGACAAGGTCATGACTCATCAACTTGTTGTCCGACACATTCCCACAGAGGTTCAGGTCATCGATGTCCTCACCAAGCCACTTACCAAATGAAGATTTCAGCTTCTGCGATCTAAATTGACTGTCCAACAATCTTCAGCTCAATTTGTGGGAGGATGATAAGATAAACTTCTATTAACTGATGTATCTTTTCTCAATTATTATGATATACTGATATACTCTTTGTAACTTTCGTTTGTTGTCATATTGTTACTGTTGTGTTAATCCACAACTCTTGTATTCTGTATATATTACAACCTTCATTAATATTAATCAATCAAGTTTCACTTAATTGTTTCACTTTCATGTGCACTCCAAACACATTGAAATCAATTATCATTTTGTTTGTGAAAAAGTTGTTGTTGGTGCATTAATCACACGCTACATTCCCTCTCCTCACCAAATTGCTGATGTCTTCACCAAACCACTAGCTACCGCTCCTTTCATGCAATTCTGAAGCAAGCTTGGAGTCCATTCTACCATTCCCTCCAGCTTGAGAAAGGGTGAAAATGGTCAATGCCAAACCACACAATCAAAGTCCTCAATTCTATCAATTCCTTTTACATAAAGATCACATGTCCACTATCCACACTTTCTATTTTTAAATGATAATGGGACCTTCCATGTATAATACAACGTTTACTTACCGTGTAAAACATGCAACGTCTCTTTCTATGAGAGTTGTATTAGCCATAACCATAACAATGTCTCTTTTTTAATTCTTGTATATATTCAGCAGTACACTTTGTAAAAATTCAAGGAATGAGAATTAATTTTGTCTCTGAATTGTTTCAATATATATACTTTTAATAAAAAAATTATTAAATAAAATTGTTATAATATCTTCTTAAATTTCACCTTTTTAATGGATTAATTTGCAATTTGTAATTTATTAAAATAATTAATAATTATAATAAAATGTATATATTATCTAAAGTCTGTGCAATACGTGGATTGATGACTAATTTATATTAAATTTTAGGGAAAATTGTATAAGAAGTAGGGCTAATCATGGATTGTAGAAAATCTAAACCATTTCAAAAAATGGAACAAAAAAATGTTCAAAATCAAAATCATTGATTTTTTTGGCTTCTTTTTGAATTGAATCATTCTCAAAAATTTTATTATGATGGGACTACAGAGCTCTCTAAATCGAAAATTAAAATAAACATCCAAATTGTATAGAAATTTATTAATTTACTAGAAATTTATAATTTATGTAAATATATGTGTATGTGTATTTATTTGTTTATATATTTATTTGGTTATTTTAATAATTTTTACTAGCAATTATCATTTTTTATTTTTTAATGATGTTTATAATTAAAGTTAATAATCAATAATTGATAAGTTCAGAAATTTAGGGTTTTTTTTTCAACGCATTAAAAGTTTAGAATTATATGTTATAAATGAAATTTAACACATAATTGTAATTGGAGGTTCATATGCCGGCGTTGCAGTTGGATGATCTGTTGACATGACAAGCTTTGTATACAAACCATGAGGATCTTTTAAAAGGAACTGGAGATCATGCTTATAATTGAAGGTGAACTCAATGGATCCAGAAAGAAATGGCTGGTCACCTACATTAATGCTGCAGGTGATCGAAAGTGAAGATGGTGGGGGATTATCCATGGCAGTAAGTTCATTTTACTCTAGTCTTATTTCACTGTCCTTGTTTCTGAGATCTCTTCATTAGTTGGTTGGTGTTAACTTCTTTATTTTCCTGTATCATTGATCATCACAGTGAGTTCTGCTGTATCGTGAAGAAAATTTTCATCAACATTCTTGGCTAGCTACGCTGACATGCATCCTGTTTCTATATAAGCCAGAAGCAAAGGAAACTACTTCCAAGGATTGTGTTAAATTCATAGGAGATAAGCTTATGAGAATTCATGCACTAAAAATGTGAAACTACTTGTATCTGAAGCTCATGAGACTCTAATTAATTCAGTTCGATTTAACTAAGACTATAAGAATAGTGAAAGTATAATATTTGTATGTATCACAACTCAAACACAAAACTCAAAGAATAATATGGTATGTACCACAATTGTTAATTTTTTATTTATTTCAGTATGTAGCTACCCTATTTTATGTTTACATCTCTAAAAGCAAACATGAAACAAATGCTCTAAAAACAGAAATTTGCTGCAGAAAATCCATCACTAGTGCTACAAAACAGAAATCCTTAAGCCTTATTGGAACTATGCTCTTCTACTGGATACCAATGCCGGTTGTAAATCCAAAGTGAATCAGCTGCAACTGGTTCATCATCTTGGTTGCGATGCCAAGTATAAAAAGCATGAGTCCGGTTCTTAATCTCAAGAATTGCATGTTCGAAGCTAGCCTCCCGGAACGCAGAGTAATCCGGTTGTGGTTGAGTGAAACTACAAAAAGAAAGGATTAAATTTTTTTTTTAAAAGTGAACAAAAACGAAGATAAGTGGCATACATACCTATCAGCAAGACCTTCAACGTTTCCACCATCTCCAATAGTCATGTAGATGGGTGCTGAAGGGTCCTTAACTGGGGTGCTCAATGCATCTGTTATGTTGTACTTCACATTTGACACTCGCTCCTATGATTATGCACATTGCAAACATAACAACTTGGTAAGTATATTTTCAATATCAAAATACAAAGGCTCCAATTCGTGTATCACACACGAGGATTAAAGATCCCTGAAGTAATATCTAAACGCTGTGATACAAGGTTTGATGTAGAATAAGAAAACTTACTGAACGTTCATAAGCATGCACTTGACCAGCAAAGACAATATCAACTTTGTTTTCCACAAACCATGGCTCAAACATCACTCTCATACATTCACCTTCCATGTAGTGGTAGTTGTTGCTATTATACCATGGAGAGTGAAGGAGCACAATCAGCCATGGAGTCTCAGATCTGTTAACCTTTGGAAATTCTTTTTGAAGCCAATTGTATTGTGGAGTATATTTACCTGTATTCAACCAAAACCACATTTTAGCCATTGAAGTTTATTAATGGACCTCAAAGTTCAACCATTAAAGTTTGTTGGAAATAAGTAAAAGCTTGAAAAAGAAAATACCCTATGCTGAGTAAGAAGAAAAGACTATAATATATGCAGATGCACGCTTGATCGAATACCAAAGTGGAAAAGTGCTTTCTGATGCCCTGTAAGATGTATGGTACCTATGCAGGTATGGCGTAAAAGGAGTGAATAATAATAAGTTATAACTTTTATAGATCTATTAGCCAATATTGCAATCAGCACTTATTTCCATTTAGATAATAATAACAAATTTGAATGCAGTGTTCATGGCATCTGCAGCTCTAAATCATTTCCCTGAAGGGCACTCTCATGCAGGTCAGGTTTGAATTTAACTATTACAGATTTGGAGGATATGCTGTTACTAATTACTTGAACAAAATCATGTATTTTGTTTATGCTATATGATCATGTTAAAAAGCATTTTCTTAGCTAAAGAGTATAAGTGTTGTTTTTTTAAATGGTAAATTGAACTCTGACTAGCATTTGAACTCTAAAACTTACATTTATTGAATTCCCTGTGGCATTTACGAGCAAAACTGATGCATTCTTACTTCCATACTCAGACCATGAATTGCTGAATGTTGTCAACTATTTTTACACATATTTTCATTGCTTGTTCCTCTTGCTGAACTTCATTTGTTTTAACATGTAAAGATTTTTTTTTTTTTTTTTGCCAGAAATTATTGGTGTCCAAAGTCTACTGAATTCTAATTAATCCAATTTAACCTAGGCAGGACTACAAAGATACCAAAGATCTTCTAACAACTAACTTAACGTGACTGCTAAAATATGTAAATATGTAAGTTTTTGTCATTAGGTTCGGTGTATTGTGCTATTTGCTGCCTTAAAGTTTCTTACCTTGTGAATGTACTTGGTAATATTGCCTCCAGATAGATATATTGTGCCTTTTTTTCTTTGAAAGAAACACATTCATGTGCTATGATAGGGTGCTGGAGCGATGCTCTATACAAGGAACTATGGGATGCCTGTGCTGGACCTCTATTCACCCTTCCTCGTGAAGGTGAACGAGTTTACTATTTTCCACAAGGACACTTAGAACAGGTGTTTTGAACTTAGTATCACTATTAAACTTGTCAGCATTTTGTCAAAATTCTCTGCATATTTAATTTTCATCATCTTCTTACACCTTTTTTTGTCAAATCTAGCTGGGAGCTCCAAATAATCAGCAGTTCGAGCATCAAATGGCATCCTTTAATCTTCCATCTAAGATTCTATGTAAAGTGATAAATGTTCAGTGTCAGGTAGATCATATCATGAATCTACATCTTTCTCCATTCTCTTTTTCTGTTGAGCAGTTAGTTGCTATCACATATATGTCAGCTTTGATGCAACTTTACTTTGGCTTGTACATTGTTTATTATATTTACCTTGTTCTCTAGGCTGAACTTGTAACTGACCAAGTTTATGCTCAAATAATGCTGCTTCCTGAAGCAGACGTAAGCTGCCTTTCTGATTAATTACATTCATTTTTCTTCTTGTGTTTTTTGCTTTTCTTGGTGATCTAACTTATTATTACTGGTTTGAATTAGCAAACAGATGTTACTAGTCCTGATCCACCACTTCCAGAACCAGAAAGATGTGTTGTCCATTCATTTCGTAGAATATTCGATGTTTCGGACATAAGCAGCCATGATGGTTTCTTTGTTTATCAAAAGCATGCAGAGGATTGCTTACCTCCATTGGTTAATTTTTAACTTTGGTTGTGGATCCAATTTCTACTATTTGGGCATGTTTATGTTACTTGTTAACTGTGTAGCTCTCTGTTTTGTTTCAGGATATGTCCCAGCAGCCACCTTGTCAAGAATTGGTTGCAATTGATTTGAATGACGACCAGTGGCATTTCCAACACATTTTGCAGAGTAAATTTATTTTGCAGTATGATGCCAGATGGCCACAGCTATAGCTTGAAGCTAACACTTGCAAGCAGGCTAACTTTTTGTTAATCCTTGCCCATTGATAAATTATAGTTGTCTAAACAAAGGCAGAAGCCAGTGGTTTCGGACTTGTGTTAACTTTGTAAATTTGCTTATAAATCATATTTAGAAGCACTTCTTTCTTGAGATTTGGTCGTTAAATGTTGAATGTGCAGGCCTTAATTCCGTGCTACTTATAAAAAGATAATCTGAAGAAAGACACGGCCCTCATAGAATAGCTTGAAGTTAATATATGGTTCTTGAACTTTTTGGCATCCGGTGTCGCTTTATGTATTCTGTATGCATTATCCTGTGGTTTAACATGCAAAATAATTCTGTGCAAATGGGCATCACGCACTGATCAAAACATCAAAAACAGCAGGCAAATCAAAGCGCCACTTTCTCACGACAGGTTGGGATGCATTTGTCAGATCAAAAGAGCTAGTGGCAGGGGATATGTTCATCTTCCTAAGGCAAGTTTATATACCAACTGATTGTGTTTTCCCAGCCTTATTCTTTGGTTTGTGTACTGTCTTATTGCTTAACATCAAAGTGAAATAATTGAACGGTTAAACTTTCGATAGCGGAGAAAATGGAGAGCTTCGTGTTGGAGTAAGGAGGCAAATGGGGCGAAAGACAAATATCTTATCTTCTGCTACGTCCAATCAGATCATGCATTCGCTTCTTGCTGTTGCTTCTTATGCCATTTCAACTGGAAGTCCTTTTTATGTCATCTATGAGCCCAGGTTTTTTGGTCATTGCTTATGTCTTCCATGAAACATGTTAAATCCTTTGTTCTGCATTAATTGTTGTGGAATTCGGGTTAATTTCCACCAATAATAAATTCACATTGTGAACTATTGCACATGTGACTAGAGTAAAAATTATTGTACTAAAAATTACCCCAAGGTAGATTTTCAGGGAAGAGTGGTGGGGTCACAATGTCTCCTTAAAAATCACACTCTTTAGACAAAATCTATCAAGACAAGTAATTTTAATAGCACAATAATTAACAACAACTATACACTACAATAGCTATTAAATAGACATAAAAGAGAACACCGAAATTTAACGAGGTTCGGCCAATTATGCCTACGTCCTCGGGCAATACTAAAATAATATTTCACTAATTGAGGAAATTTTATAAAAGAGAGAGAAAAAATTAATTGTCAATATATGAGAAGAGGAAGCAATTTTGGGATGAGAAAAACTAAAGGGGGAAGAAGTCTTTATAACTAAAGACTCCTCCTTTTTTTCTCAAATTCCCGATGTGGGAATTTTACAAACCAACAAATCTACACCTTGGAAAATTCCAAATAATTTTCTCACAAATCCAAACTTTAGTAGTGTCTGCAAATTCCAGCTTTCAATTTTCAACAATATTGACAAAGTCTAAACAATGTTTAAACTTGACTGCAGTTACCACTTTTGTCATCATATTAGCAGGATTCTCAGTGGTCTGAATCTTCTGGATTATGACTCCACCTTCTTCTAGAATCTCTCGTACAAAGTGATATCAAACATCAATGTGCTTCGTCCTTGCATGATAAACCTGGTTCTTTGCTAAATGAATAGCACTCTGACTATCACAATGCACTTTGATGTGCTTCTACTCCATTCCCAATTCACCAAGCAACCCTTGAAGCCAATTGCCTCCTTCACAGCCTCTGTCATAGACGAAGCAATTGTTGACTGTAAGATGGACTTCCAACTGACTGGTGCCTTTGTAAAAGTAAACACATAACCAGTAGTTGACTGATGCTTGTCCAAATCACCTGCATAGTTAGAATCACAATATCCAACTACACATTGACCATCTGACTTATCCTGTTGAAATACCAAACCAACATCTACAGTGTCCAGATTATACCGTAGAATCCATTTCACAGCTTGCCAATGCTCCTTGTCAGGATCATGCATATACCTGCCGATAACCCCAACTACTTATGAAATATCGAGCCTCGTACACACCATTGCATACATCAAGCTACCAACAACACTTGCATACAGTACTTTTGTCATGTATTCCCGTTCTGCATCATTCTTTGGTGACATGGATGCACTAAGCTTGAAAGGAGGAGCAAATGGTGTACTAACTAGTTTTGACTTCTCATTCATGCTAAAACATTTTAGTACCTTTCTCAGATATTCTTTCTGAGATAAACAAAGCCTCCCCAATTTTCTATCTCTAGATATCTCCATGTCGAGAATCTTCTTTGCTTCACCAAAATCCTTCATCTCAAACTCCTTGTTCAATTGAGTCTTCAATTTCTCAATTTCTATCTAACTCCTGGAAGCTATCAGCATATCATCAACATAAAGAAAAAGATATATATAGGATCCATCTAGTAACTTGCGCAAATATACACAATGATCATAGTTGCTTCTTGTGTACTTTTGCCCTATCATAAATTTATCAAATCGCTTATACCACTGCCTCAGAGATCGCTTCAATCCATACAATAATTTTTCCAATTTCCATACCATCTTTTCTTTTCCAGCAACTTTAAATCCATCTGGCTGAGTCATATAGATTTCCTCCTCCAAGTCTCCATGTAAAAATGTAGTTTTTACATCCATCTGAACTAGTTCCAAATCCAACTACGCTACTAAAGCCAACAAAATTCTGATGGAGGAATGCTTTACAACTGGAGAAAATACTTCATTATAATCAACTTCTTCTGTCTAAGCGTAGCCTTTAGCCATCAATCTTACTTTGTAGCGAACTTTATCATTGTCAGGAAATCCATCTTTCTTTGGGTATACCTATTTGCACCCAATTGCCTTCTTTCCCTTCGGAAGACTAGCTAGTTTCCATGTTTGATTCTTTTGAAGGGATTACATTTCATCATTCATAGCAATCCTCCACTTTTTTTTTGTTATGAACTTTAAGCTACTTCATTATAAGTGGCAGGAACCTCATCAATTGCAATTGGTGATGCAGAAGCGACCACATTAGCATAGTGAGTAGGTTGTCTAATTGTCCTCTTTCCCTTTCTTTGTGCAATTGATTCTTGTTGCTATGGAGGTTCTTGGGTCCGAACCTCTTCTCCATCTAACTCTTCTTCTATCATAGGAGAGTCATCATTAGTTTTTTTATTGGCTAGGACAATTCTGGTGCACTTAAACTCCACTTGTTTGGGAGTACCATCTATCTGCTCCATTTTTTCTGAAGTCACCTTTCTCAATAAAGTAGATTCATCAAAGGTAACATCCATGCTAAAGATTACCTTATTTTTTTCTGGACACTAAAGACAACCCTTTCACACCAGAGGTGATTCCCATAAAGATCGCCTTCTTAGCTCTTGGATCTAGCTTTGACTCCTTAACATGATAATATGCAGTGGAACAAAACACATGTAAGGAATCATAATCTGTAGCAGGTTTTCCAAAACTTTTCTTTAATAGTGTTTTACCACCAATAGCAGTTGATGATAAACAATTGATAAGGTGACAAGCATATACTACAGCCTTAGCCCAAAATTTTTTGCCCAACCCAGCATTAGACAACATACACCGAACCTTCTCTAGCAATGTTCGGTTCATACGCTCTGCCATCCCATTTTGTTGTGGTGTATTTCTGACAATGAAGTGTCTGACAATACCTTCATCTTCACAGACTTTCGAAAATGGATCATTTTTTAACTCTCCACCATTGTTTGTATAGAGACGTTTGACTTTTCTACATGTTTGAGTCTCCACCATCTTTTTCCATTTAAGGAAAATTTTCAGCACCTTATCCTTCGTCTTCATTGTATACACCCAGTCTCTTTGGGAAAAATCAACAACAAAGGTGACATAATAGTGTTTTCCACCTAACGAAGTTGTCTTGGAAGGCCCCCACACATCTGAATGAACATAATCTAAAATACCCTCAGTATCATGGATTGTTGTTCCAAATTTCACCCTTGTTTTCTTCCCTTTGATATAATGCTCGCAAAAATCTAATTTGCAAGCCTGAGCTCCTTTTAATAATCTTTGATCTATCATCAATTTCAAGGAATTTTCTTTAGTATGCCCCAAGTGCATATGCCATAACATGATTGATTCTGACTCCTGATTATCAGTAGAAGTTGTTACTGCTGCTGTCCTAATAATTGTACTACCCAAAAAGTAATACACATTATTTCTTTTTCGAATTCCCTTCATTATTACAAGTGCACCAGAGATGATCCTCATAATCTCATTTTTCGCCCTTACTTCGAAACCTTTTGACTCTAAGGTTCCCACAGAGATGAGATTCCTCATCAAATTTGGCACATAATGGACACATGTTAAGGTTCTGATTGATCCATCCTAATTCCTCAAGCGAATTGAACCAATCCCATGTGTGTCAAGAGGGGCATTATTTGCTGTGTAGACAACTCCACCTTTTAGTTCTTTAAAATCAAAGAATCAATCTCTATTGGGGGTCATATGGTGGCTACAAGTTGAATCTAGCAACCACGAACTAGAACAACTGGTTGATGGTATAGCAGCAATTGAGAGATCTGAATCTGCATCATCACACTCAGCTATATTTTACTCTGGGACAGCCTTTCCCCTTTCAAATTTGCCTTTATTCTTTAGCTTGGGACAATCTTTCTTCCAGTGCCCTTTTTCTCGATAAAAGGCACATTGATCTTTGCTCAGTTTGGACTTTGACTTCGATCTCCCTCTTCTTCCTTTATTCTGACTCTACGAATGAACTCTAACAACAAGAGCTTCTGCTTCTACACTTGTATTTTCTTGTTTTTCTTTCTTTCTCAATTCATTACTATACAAGGCAGTTGTTACTTCACTGAGAGACACATTAACCTTCCTATAAAGTAGAGTAGTTTCAAGATACTCAAACTCATCAGCAAGTGATCCCATCAACATCAGAGCCAAATCTTCTTATATAAAAGTCATGTCCATATTCAACAGATCAGTCACTATCTGATTAAAACTAGTAATGTGATCATTTATAGTGGTACCTTGAATATAGTTGAAGCGGAACAATCTCTTTTTCATGTAGAGTTTGTTCTGACCGCTTTTCTTCAAAAATTTCTCTTCCAGTGCCTTCCACAATTTACTTATAGAAGTTTCTTTAGAAAATGCATACTTCTGCTCTCTAGAAAGACACGATCGAATGGTACCACATGTCAATCTATTGATCATCTTATATTCTTTCTCCTCAACATCATCTGGTTTCTTTTCTTCAATGAAAATGTCTAGACCTTACTGAAAAAAAGCATCTAGAACCTCACTTAGCCACATGCCGAAATGGCCGGTGCCATCAAAAATCTCCATTGCAAATCTAGCATTGTCACAGCAGTTCTTCCCAAAATTGAAGATGAAGAAGATGTTGATGTTGACGTGGATTCTTTTATGTTGTCTGTCATTTCTGCTACAAATTCTATTTAATAGCTATCAAAGCGAAATGCCAATTAGCCCAAGGAAATTTTTTCTGATGTGGAAGATCAGCCTAAGTCGCAACCACAGAACATATTAAAATAAACTAAGAGCTCTGATACCAATTGTTGTGGAATTCGAGTTAATTTCCATCAATAATAAATTCACCTTGAGAACTATTGCACATGTGACTAGAGTGAAAACGATTGTACTAAAAATCAAGACAAGTAATTTTAATAGCACAATAATTAACAACAACTATACCCAACAATAGCTATTAAATAGATATAAAAGAGAATACCAAAATTTAACGAGGTTCGGCCAATTATGCATATGTTCTCGGACACTACTAAAATAATATCTATTAGAATAATATTTCACTAATTGAGAAAATATTATAAAAGAGAGAAAAAAATTTTAATTGTCAATAAATGAGAAGATGAGGCAATTTTTGGATGAGAAAAACTAAAGGGGGAGGAGTCTATTTACAACTAAAGACTCCTCCCTTTGAACTTTACAAATCAACATTAATGGCATCTCTTTCGCAAGATTTTAAATGGCACAGTTTTTTTTTTTTTTTGTTCAATAAGTATATGATGTTTCAGAATATATCGGTCTGAGTTCATTGTAAGCATCAAGAAGTATCTTGAAGCTCGAAATAACAAATTTTGTACTGGGATGAGATTTGTAATGAGATGTGAGGGCAAGGAAGTTCCTGATGAAAGGTATAATCTTATGATGGATGACATTTATATTAAGTTGGACTATTTTAACAGTCATGGTATCAAACTACAGCTCCAATGGCACAATTATTGGCATTGAAACATCTCCAAGATGGCCTGATTCAGAGTGGAGATGCTTTAAGGTTGATTAATTTCTTAATTATCGCCTTCATTTCAAGAAGAATTCCTCCATTTATGGTTTTCGGATGATGACAGGTCGAATGGGATGAACCATCTTCAATCTTGCGTCCAGAAAGAGTATCTCCATGGGAAATGGAAATTACTCCTAACTCCCAACCTGTTTCAAGGTTCAAGCGATCACGACCATCATCTTCATGGG
>CATIWM010091537.1:0-10591 GCA_949671775.1 Mallotus repandus | reverse complement strand
AGAGAGAGAGAGAGAGAGAGAGATAGAGAAATAGAGATTATAATTAACATATTTAAATAATAAATTCAGTTTTATTTTAATAAATAATTAAAGTTTTTGATATGTAGGTTTTTTTTGTTTTATTATCCTAAAAAAATATTTTGAAATATAAATTTGTATATTTATAAATATATATGTCAGGTTGATATTATGTTATTCATTTCATACACAAAAAATAAACTAAAATATATAAATAATAAAATAGAAATAAATGAAAAATAATTCAAGTTTCATGCATTTGAAAAAAAGATGGGCATTTGGATTCAAATTAATTGATATATATATATATATCAATTATTTTTTTATTTCAATTAATTGAATACAATTATACTTTAAATTTATTACTCAGGGCCCACTATTGTTTTTGATAATTTTTCTAACAATATATACTTACTCAAATTATCATATTCAGATATTGTTTTTGAGTTTCAAATACTATTTTGAGTTTCAGACACAAATGATATTCAGAAGATAGTATATTGTATTTATGAGTTTAGGATACTGTTTTTAATTTTTAAATATTGATTTGAGTTTCAGATATTTATAATATTCAAACAATATACTGTTTTGATTGTATCATATACGAATAATATTCAGAAAATATTTTTGGTTAAAAAAATATTTTCTCTGAAATTATTGCTACACTTAGGTTTGTGCTGTACCCTAAGAATTTTTATCTGCATTTTTTTCATGTTTTATTTTAAGTTGTTGTTATGCTACATGCAGACATAATCATTGATTTGAGTGAACACTATTTTTGGTTATATTACACATGATAAAAGAAATAGCATTAAAAAATGTGGATATGGAACAGGCAATTAACCATGAGTGATTCCAGCACTGAAAGACACAGTAATGCTTTGATTTGTCATCCAAGATCCAAACTCCAGTTATACAGTGATATTATTTTTAGCTGTTTGATTTTGCAATAATACTACACTGAAAAAGGAATGCAAATTGTAGATATGTGGCCAAAACTTTTGTTTCAATTGGAAGAACATTCAGTCCATGTCAAGAATTTTATTGTCACTGATGTCTTTTGGTATTTTATCAGGCTATCAGCATCCTTTGTTGCAATTTATAGATGACACTTTTTAATTGTTTATTTGATGCATCATATGAATAATTGTTAAGATGCTAAGGAGCTACTGGTAATGACATCATACCATTTTCACCAACCAAACATCAAAATCCAACTGATACTAAATTAATCGCTTGATTTAAGTGATAGTTTATATTTCCTGGCATAAAAAATAAACAAAGTCGAATCCAAGCCATAATTTTTTTCGGTTCTTTTATTCCAATTTCATTATTTTTTTCCTGTTAATTGGCAATCTCTTGAAGCATATATGGAGCTGAGAAAATCCATCAACATGGAGAATGAAGAACTGGTGGCCTGGTAATGGATTCGATGGACTTCTCATCAAAAAAAAAAAAAAAAAAAAAACCAACAAAATAAACCCAACTAGAATACCAATCCACTGAATTCATAATTCCACTTTGAATCCTACAAAATAATTCTAAAAACGAATTTGTCTCAGCTCCTCCAACAAAGTCTCTTATAGCAAGATCCGAATTAAGTACTGAAGGATGATGATAAGGAGGGGGTGGAGCAGCAGTTGCAAAAATCGATCACTTGTTAACAACGATCCGATTTCAATTGAAAAAATAAAAGAAAGGAGATGAAGTCGATGTCTGAGGAGATGAAGTCGATGTCTGAGGAGATGAAGACAAAGTGAGAAAAAAAAAAAGGCACGCATTAAATTTTTTATAAAAAAAAGCATGCGTGTAAATTATTGAAAAAATGAGGCAGTTGGTGTTAATGTTTTCTATTTTTTGGACATTTTTATAAAAATCCTTTGTTTTATTACAGAACAAAAATTTGGAGAAGGCATTGTTATTAATCTAATTTAACATCTAAAAAAATTCAATGTGCATAAGTGCAAAGCTATTTTTTGTATTTTTATTAAATAATTTTATTTTGAATGACAACAGAATTATAAAAGAAATTATGTATTATAAATAAATTTGATTTTAATTACATAATTATTATTTTTAGTTATAATATTGAAATTAAATCACAGCAACTTCATCTCATGTAAACAATATGTTAAATTCAAATTATGTGATGTTGTTGGGAGAACTTTTTTTTGCGCTTTATTTGACAAATATATATATATGTATATATATAAAATTTTAGATAAATGTATTTTTATAGAGTAAATTGCATTTGCAGAATATAAGAGATAACATCACTATTGTTTTCAAAAACATAATTTTTTTAAACAATAGAAATACACTTAAAAAAACCATAGTTTTGAAATTTAAAAAAGACAAAAATAAATTTGGAATTTTTTTTGAGGAATTTGGAAATTATTATTATTATTATTATCCAACCAAAGATATTTTCCAGCTTGGATACTTGAGTGTGATGCTTGTTAGCCAAACGCTCCACTAGCTCATTCCTACACAACCCAAGTCCTCGCCAACGCTAGGGTTTTAGCGCCACTGTCACCACCACCACAACCACCTCCTCTCATGCATTTCCACCTCTAAAATGGGTGGCACTACCAGATTCCTCATGCTTCTTACCACCACCACTTCCTCCCCATTTCTCCACCAGCGCCTCCCATCTCTTCTCCGCTTCTTCCGCCACCGTCGTCGACTACTGCCCTCCTCTCTCTCCTCCTTCCCTCACCACCTGCTCCATCACCATCACCACCACCACACTTCCTCTCTCCCCCTTCCCTTAAAAGTCAAAGCTTCACAACATCAGCTCCATACTCAAACCACCGCCGCCTTACCTCGGGCCACCACGGCCCATCCATGGCCGGAGTGGTCCAATTTTATCAACAATCTAACATTTGCGGGCTATTTTAATAGGCAAATTGAAATTAGTGATGAATTCATAGATGGAGTTAATTTGCCGGATCATTTTATTAGCGCCGCCTCTGCTTGCTTTGCATTTGCGCGCGAAAGACCTGAGCTTTTAGGGTTAGTTATATAACTAACTAACTAACTAACATCTTCTTCTTCGATTTTAACATGATTAGAGCTTAATTTTACTTTTGTAGGATGCTATCAAGAAGAGATATTGAGATGGTTGCTGATAAAGGAGTGCCCTTTTTGTTTAAAAATGGTGATGATTCAAAGAGGAAGATGATGTCTTTTTTGGGTGGCAATGTAAGTTTTCTTTCTTATTGAAGACTCACTCTGATAGGTTCTTTAATTTTTTTTTATTGCTATTTAGTTAGAAGGTTACATTAAGCCTTCGATGTTACTTTGGTATAGTGCTTAAATTTGTGCGTTGGAACTTTGGATTGATGACATTCTTTTTTTCAAGGTGCACATGTGTTCGAAAAAGATTTGAGTTGCGCAAATGTAGAATGCACTTTGTTGAAAGTAGATGCTGTTTCAGAAGCTGGAATATTAATTTTGTATAATCGACCAGCTTTACTAGTTAATTAGCAAAACATTTTCTCCTTGCTATTTAGGAATAAAAAGTAGAGAAAGAGAACTGCAGAGAGGTGGTGAGAAGAATGTTACTGAAAACATCAGAGCAAATTGTGACAAATATAACTCCTCAAAAAACCATTGATAAAGTTTTGCTAGGTTCTTAAATTTTCCAAAGCAACAATTTCGTCACTTTCTTTGTGAACTTAAGTTACTGGTAAAACTGGATAACACTTGTTTCTCTACTTCAGAGTTCGTTTCAATTCCATCACGTCTTTGAGTTCTAATATCTGAACTCCATCAATTGCTGATAAATATAGTTAGCTTTGATGCCTATTGCCAACTCAGGACAAAATTCATGCCTTTGCTTATCATCAAGGCTTCAAGAAATCTTTTGACTCATTTCTCTAAAACTCTGATCAGTAGCCTAAAATTTTTGTTTTATCTCCTTTATCTCAAGAAGTTTATACTCAAACCTGATGTACCAATTTACATGTGGGAATGCATGAATGCGTGCTTTTAGACTTTTATGTTCCCAAACTAGATGCGGTATAGGATTGCACTTGCGGCACATGAGTGGCGTCATCAAGCTTCCTAAGCACAAGAAATTGTCATCAACATAATCTACTATAAACCTGAAAGCTATGGTCCTTGCCATTTTCTTGCATTCACCAGCAAAATGATATTTCCAAAATTCATGTGGATTGCTGTGCCACCACCTCCCTTCCTCCTTCTCCCTCTCTTATTCAACTCAATTTGTACAGAAACTGCCCCCTGGGGAGTATTGTTCTGGTTATATTTAAATCTAATTGGGTGCCCTCTGGCTGGTATATCTCTCTTTAGAAAAGTAAAAGACCAGGCCATATTTATGCATTCAACACTTTTAATTTGTTGTTCTAATCTTATTTTTAACTTCTCGATATGCTTCACTCTCAACATTTTGTTTTCTCTGGCTTTTAGGTGCAGAATGCTGATATCGCACACACAGTTGACTTGGTAAGGTTTTTATTAAGTTATGCAAGCATTCTCGTTTCTTCTGAGAAGAAGAATCTGCCCAGTGGAGATATGGAGTCATCTATTCGGCATCTCTTGAGTGAGTTGGCCCAGCTGACTTATACTCCACAGCAAACCCTGTCTGGATCAGTGCAAAGCCAGTTACCAGATAGATACGGACGAGCACCAAGGCCTCTTGGGAAAAATGTTGAAATGAAAAGAGGTGATTGGATTTGTACAAGGTGGAGTCCATATATATTTTTTTAATTTTATTTATTATTTCTTTAATCTCATTTCTTTTTCTTTTCCTTCTTCCTGTGGTAACTTTTTAAATGAAAAACTCCTTGAATTGTCCTTATTGAGCAGGTGTTCTTTCATGAACTTTGCTAGAAATATGAAATGCCTTGAATGTGAAGAAGCACGCCCAAAGAGGCAGCTTACTGGAGGGGAGTGGGAGTGTCCTCAGTGAGCATTGTTTCTTTCCTTTTCTTATCTTCTGTGGACTTGTTGGTTGATCTGTCTTCATTTGAGTTATGAGTACAACAAATTTTCCCTTTTGCAGATGTGATTTCTTTAATTATGGAAGGAACATGGTGTGCTTAAGGTGTGATTGCAAGCGGCCCGGAGAGTTAACATTCAGTACCACCAATTCTAGATCAGGTCTGGGATATGAAAATGGGAACAATTCAAATAAGGCTGATGTGGAGAGCAGGTTGGCAGCCAATGAAGAGAAGGCAAAGCGGTGGTTTAGCAAGATGTCTCAGATGGATGATAATTCAAATATGAGCAGTTCCATAGCAGATGAAGATTTTCCTGAAATCATGCCATTGAGAAAAGGAGTCAATAGATTTGTTGTCAGCACAAGGAAGACACCACTTGAAAGGAGGCTGGGCAATGCTGGTAATGGAGGCACTCCTGAAAGTCCAGGTGCAAATATGAACTCTAATCGATCAATCAATCTGAATTTGGGTGATAATCTTGGATGTAATACTGCTGCTTCTCAATCAGATATCAAAATTCTCAATATTGGACAAAATGCAGGATCAAATTCTCACTCTTCTTCTTCTGATTCAAACTCGCCAAAGTTTAGTGCCCGAAGAGGTAACAATTATGTTCCATTTGTACCCTTACCTGCAGACATGTTTGCCAATAAACCTGAAAAATTACAGACGGACAAGAGTGAAGTGCAGATGGATAGTAAATCTCCAGCTTCAAGTAGTGATGAACGAACAGTTCCTGGAAACGATGAATATGGTAAATCATCAGATAGTGGGAAGTCTTCTGAGAGGCTTATGGACGATACTCTGAGCAATCAAGAAGAAAAAGAACGAGCTGAAAAATCTGAGAGATGGTTTAATAGAGTTGCAGAGCTGCATAATGTTACAGATCTGGCTAGTGCAAATTCAGATGAGGATTTCCCTGAAATCATGCCAATGCGAAAAGGAGAGAATAGATTTGTAGTTAGCAAAAGGAAAGATCGTTCTTTGACGTCTCCAATGTACAAGAGACGTATGGCCATGGAACAAGCTAACGATACCAATTTTGTGCCTTTTGTCCCATTCCCACCAAACTACTTTGCTCAAAAGGATAATCAGCAGTCAGGTGGAGCTGATTCAACTAAAAAGTCTACCAGTGGGGATTCAAATTCTGCAGCTCTAGAAGAGCTTCCAGAGAAGTTGGATGACAGTAAACCTGGTGTGCCCGTGGGAGCTCATATTCCGGGGATAGAAAATCAACAATTCAGAGCAGGGAGCATGGATTCAAGATCTTGGGAGAACTCAAATGAAAGTAAGGCAGATGCATCTCATGGGGCACAAACAAGTGGAAATTTAACTCAAAATATTGTTGATCCCCAGCCCAAAAGAAAGAATAATTGGAGCAGTGAATATTATGGGAATGCTAGTGTTACATCGAATCTTGTTGGTAGTTCCACACAGAATTATACCAACTCCCCAACAATTGGGAATGATAGCAGGGACAATGTATTTTCTAGAAAAGAGGATGTCAATGAGGCAGCAAATTTAGGAGGAACTACAATCTCGTCATCTGAGAATCAGAACATCAGAGATAGCTGGAGTGGGAAAAGCTTGGAAGGGTCGGCAGTGAAGGAACCAGATCCTCTGGACATGTCAGAGGAAGCAAAGGCGGAGAGGTGGTTCCGACGAGTTGCCCAGATCAAGGACATATCAGAACTAAGTCAGATCCCAGATGAAGATTTCCCCTCAATAATGCCCATGCGAAAAGGTGTCAATAGATTTGTAGTGAGCAAAAGGAAAACACCATTGGAGAGGAGGTTGACATCTACCCAGTATAGAAGAAATCTTCCAACAGTAAGCTCCGAGCCAGTAAAGGAAAGTGACAATAACTAATGCATCGTATACAATTTAGCAATTTTTTTTGCATTTGAAAGGGAAGTTTATTTTCTGCAAATTTTGTTCCTTGTAGTCAAGGGAAGAAACATTTTCAGGGTACTCTGTTTAATAGCCTGGTGTCCATCCGAGCTTTTATTGTTTTCTAGGCAAAAGTATTTGGGCTGGCTTAACAGTCTTAAGTCTTCCCAGAAGTCGCAAGGATTACAATGCTTCTGCTAAATATGACAAAGCCATGATGCAGAACTTGGAGAAAAGCAGAAAATATATGATGTCTGTTTCATGGTCGATATTGTTTACGAATAAAAAATTGGAGAAATTGTGTACAAACTACGGAAATCATTTTCTACATACCTTCATGGGAGATGGGAGATGGAGCCTTGTCTGTCTGGCAACTTCTCTGAGGAAGGGTAAATGAATTATTTAATGAATAAATAAATGTTAAATGTGAAGGGCATGTGCTTGTTTTTATGTTTTGCGCTTCGTATGAGAAATTTGTCTAAATAAAGTTAGGCAAGTTATAAATAAAAATAAAAAAATTATATAAAAAATCCTAACCTTTTACAACATTTGCAAATAATATTCTAATTTAATTTTACTGTTCATTTTGCAAAACTAACCTTTTGTTAAAATTTCTTTAACGAACAGTTGACGAGTGTCTATTAATGAAGCTTATTTTCTGACACGTGAAATCTGCAGGTGCTGACTGAATTTTGGGTAATTACATATAGAATTCTAACCTTTATTAAACTTACAAAATAAATCTTAACACAAAATATTTAAATAATTTAAATTAAAAATTAAAAATTTATAAAAATAATCAGAATAAATTTAATAAAATAAATGATAAAAATAAGTATGAAATTCAATGCTTTATTATTAATAAAATATTTTTAAATATTTAAACATTTTATAAAAATTACAACATATAATTTAACATATACTTTAAAATTAAGAAAATATAAAAATATGAAAATTCAAAAAGAGTACTAAAATGGATAACCTATTAGTTATAACTAATAAAATTATTTTTGTGATTAATGTCACTCCAATTTGATAATAGAAATAAGTAAGAGATTTAATACTTTATTATTAATAAAATATTCTTAAATATTAAAAATTTCATAAAGAATTATAAAACATAATTTAACATATATTTTAAAATTTAAAATATATAAAAATATAAAAATTGATGAAATTTTTTTGAGGTCACTTTTACTCCAATTTAATAAAATTAAAACTATTTTATAAAAAACAAAAACTTATTTTTATCTTTATATTTATGTATTTTATTATGAAAAATTTATTGTATGTGCTTTTACAATAAAAAATATAAAAATTTTAAAAATATAAAAATATAAATATATAAAAAATTAAAAAAATAAAGTAAGAAAATTTTTATAATAAAATACATAAAATAAAAATAAAAATAAAAATTATTTTAGTATAGATTAGTTTTAGTTTTAATTTTATCAAATTGAAGTGAAATTAATCAAGAAAATAATTTCATTAGTTATCACAAATAAGTTCTCCATTTTAGTATTTTTTTGAATATTCATATTTTTATATTTTCTTAATTTTAAAGTATATGTTAAATTATGTTGTAAACACCCGAATTTATTTTAAAATATATTTTGAGACTTACAGTGTTAATAAATATTTTATTAATATTGAGATTATTATTTTGTGAAATTACATTTGAATAATTGGTGATGAGAATTAATTTAATTATTATTTATAAAAGTGTGTTAATTTTATTTTAATAAAATTATTTTTATTATGTATATTTTAAGGTTAAGAGAGCTAAATTTGATTTTTATGGTAGTATTCTATTATTATTATTATTATTTTTTTTTTTTAAAAAAGGACAGCAATAGAATTTTTTTTCCTTCCTTTCTTTCTTTCTTTTTCCTTTATTCTTTATTCTTCTTTTTTTCTTCCTTCTTCTTTCCTTTTTGCCATTTTCAGCCTCCAGCAGCCTGCCACTGCACCTGCCAGCCAACCAACGTCTCGCCGTCACCTCATCGCCGTCTAGCCACCATCGCTGGTCTTCTTCTCTCAGTTCGGTTCGGCCGGTTTTCTTCTCTTCCATGGCCAGCAACTTTTCCGGCGTCCCCAGCTGGCAATCTTGAGTTCTTTCTCTTCATCATCCTCTGAGATTCTCAATTCCTTAATTTGTTTAGGGAATTAACTCCGGTAAGCCTCTCAAAAATTAATTTTTAAATTATGTGTTCTTAGGTAAAATTATTTATTTGAGATTCAATATGATTTTATTAGGTATTGGTGCTTTAGGACTATTTGTTGTAGAGCTTATGAGCTACCTATTGATGATTTTTTATTTATTTTTCTGATTTTTTTTTGAAATTTGTACTATTTCCGGTGATCGGAGTTACTGTTCCGGTAACCATTCCAGTCTCGGGATGAATATATTTTTAATAAATTCTAATAATTATTTTGAGCAATTTTCATGAAGAAAGTTTATTAAAATTATGTATATAATTTTTATTATAAATTTTTTAATGTTTATGTGAAAATTGAATTTTTGGAAAAATTAGTGAATTTTATATTTTAGTTTAAATTAGTGTTAATTAATATGTTTTATTTATTATTTGATTAATAAATAGTATAAAAATAATTTTTATGAATTATTTCCTATTTTTAGTTAATTATTAGTAATTTTCAGAAAAATATATGAATAATAAAATTATTTATTATTTTAAGCCTAAATGAGTTATTTGCTAATTTTATAATGTATTTAAGTAATTTAAATGATTATTTGCAATAAATGTTAATTTAATTGTAAGATTTGAATTATATATGTTTATTAACGAAAATTTAAATATAAACTAGATTTTTACTATTTAATTGAAAATAAATATATTTTATATTTTATTGGGGAAATAATTTGAATTGCGGTATTTAAATGAGATTTTATGATTTTTGAAAAATTATATTATTTTATTGATTGTTGTGAATTTGAAACTCGGTCGGAATTGTGTGTAGTTTGGGAGTTCGACCTGAGTGTGGTTCTGTGTAGTGTATTCGAAGTGTGTTTTTGTACAGGGTCGATTCTACTTTTAGTAGAGGATTGTCCGTTTTATAAAGGAGACTCTGCCGAATTTTTGATAATTTTTTCATAAAACGTGACATCGACATGTATCTTAATTTTGAGTCTATTTAGTATTGTATTTTAGATTGAGTCAGCTTCGTCATTCCTTTAATTTTTATAATTTTGAGAATTTTCATGAATTTAATTATTTTATTTTTACGAGCATATTTTTAAATAAATATTATTTATTTTAGAGAACTCCGGGGCACGAGTTGTAGCACAAAGGTAGCAGAGAATGCGTCGTCCGACACGCTCAACCTATGAGTTAATTTTATAGAATATGTGTTGCGTGATTTTAATATATTTTCTAGTAATAAAGAATAAAGCATGTTTAAAAATGATAAATTATTTGATATGATTTATTTATTGATTTAATTGCTTCTTTATTCATTATTTAATGAATTGTTTATTTATTTGATTTAAATATTTATATCTAAATTTATTTGGAGATATTGGTAGAACGTGCTACCTAGTGGGTATCACTAGGACCACGTGAGCACGAGTAATATCTAGTATATGATATATATATATATATATATATATATATATATATATATATATATATATATATATATGTATATGATTAGAGCTCGGTTGATGCATTGCTCTCGGGCCGGTAAATGAAATG
>CATIWM010091520.1:0-10981 GCA_949671775.1 Mallotus repandus | reverse complement strand
GTTTTCTTTTCCTGTATTGTCCTACAAAAGTAATACATAGAAAGTCATATTAGCGAAACATTGATTATTTTATGCAGATATTTCATTATAAATATTTTAAAATAAACAATTAAATAATTTTAATAAATTACAAAAAAAAGGTAAAAATAAATTTAAGTATAAATATTCAAAATTAAGAAATATTTTTTCAAATAAAAATCTTCATGCAGTTAAAGAGCTATTATGATCAAATTCATATAAATTTTTTATTAATATTATATTTCATATAATAAAATTAAAAGAAAGGAACGTCTGAGATTAAGGAAAAAAATTGCTTCAAATTGGGCTGAAGTGAATAAATAGATGCATCACTAGCAGTAACGAAACATGAATTCAATAGAAATTGGTTGGTGAATTTCAATAGGCAGCTGAAGTGAGAAGAGGATACATAATCAAAACAGTATAGCGCTGTAGAGTAGTACACACTTTTAAATTCAGGTATGTTTCTCTTTACTTTAATTTTTCTTTTATTATAATTATTATTATTATTAAGAAGTTTGATTATTGATGTCTATTCCTTAGCAACGAAAAATTGAATGAGCATCAGCAAGCACCAACATTATTTGAATCTTGGATGATACTGGCTTTAATTTTTTGTATTTTAGAATAATTATTTTCTATTGCATGCAAATAATTAAATCTCTTTCCTCATGTACTTAATATCTTTCTTTGTGTTTAATGATAAACTATCAATTAATTGTTCTGGATCCTTAATTTGATACACAGATATCACATCTATATATTACATCCTTTAGAATTCTTTTCATATCAAACTTCTTGGGTGCATTTTATGGTAAACAATGTAGATTTTACTTTATTTATAATTACCATTAAATGATGAAAAATATTTTCATTATATGATGATAAAAATTAAATTAAATTAAAGTTTTTTATAATACTTTTATAAATTTTCTTTTCTGTTTTTCTTTAAAATTTTATATGTTAGATTTAGATATATAATTAAGAATATGCTGTACATGGGCGACTAATAAATTTGTAAATCTCGATCATGGAGTATGTACACTTTTTAAATTATTATCTATTTTATTTAAATACTTATAACTTTTTTTTGTAAATTATTTAAATATAATTAAATATTTGTTTAGATAGAAATATTGATTTCTCGCATTTAAAAACAAAAGCTTAAACCTACAAAAGTTCTTTTTTTATATTTATACATCATTAATTTTATTATTATTTCTAATATAGTTGAGTTATGACCATTCTATACCCATAATTAAGATTGTTGTTGTTATTATTATTATTAAAAATCCAATAGTAGTTATCTAGATATTTACGACAGTCAAGTACACATTAATATAAAAATTCCTATTTTGGAGTTATAGATATTTTAGGCTTTTCCCTTTCTATAAATAGACATCGATCTATGTAAAGTTATTCACACCAAAATAAAGCAAATCAAGAATTCTACATATATAGAGGTTATTATTTCCTTTTGCTTTATATTTTTTATTAAGTTCCATGTAAATATTTTCTAATTTTAATGCATTTTAACTCATAGAATTACAATCATTGATCACAAAAACATTTAGCTATTCTTATTTATTCTTTAGTTTGTTGTTCGATAGTGTGTATATATATATATAAGTTTAATTTTTAATTTTATGTTCTCCAAATTAAATTGTAACCATAATTATTTCATTTTACAGATTCAGCATAAATGGAATTCAACACTGAGAAGTCCGTGGATGATGAATTGGTTTTTCAATCATATCCATGGCTTTCTGCTGATTGCATAATAAATGATGCACTTACTTTGTTCAGCATCTGTAAAGAAAAATGTTACAACTATATCATTCCAAATATTCACAATAAAATAATATTAGCATGCCATCATGGGTGGTTCGTGATGAAAGATTCTAATTCAAATACTTTTTATCTTTTGAATCCCATATCAGTGGAGGAAATTGAGCTTCCAATCTTGGAGCTAGAATTTGATTCGGACTTTTGGGATGAAAACTTTTTTGTACTGTTTTCAACTTCTACTCCAAGAGACTGCCATGTATTGCTCATTGACAACGAGAATTCTATTATTTGGTTTTGCAAACCGGGGGATAAGAAATTTATGAAACAAAAGCATTGGTAGAAGATTGGATCGTCCAACAAGTTTTGGAGGAAAATTATACTTTCTATCAGGTTTAGACCGAGTAACCCTTGAGTGCAAAGGTCTAGAATTTCAATTAACATCATCACCTGCATTGACACTAGATTCATATGAATCACCATCCGATCTATTTGATCCGTACTCATTTAGGCAACCAATATATTTGATTGGGCATGGTGATGATCTCTTGCAAGTGCATAAACTCTACCTTGGACTTTATAAAAAGGAAGTATATGGATTCAATATTTATCGACATGATGCAACAAAAAACGTGTGGGTGAAGTTGAAGAATATTGGAACTCGTACAATTTTTCTTTCTTCTTGTAGGGAAGGTATTATCTGTTGCTTTGCTCAAGAATCTGGAGTTAAACAAAATGCTATCTACTTTGTGGAGGAAGACGATAGATATTTGCATGTATTTGACTTGGAAGATAATACTTTCTCAATGAACCTACCATTTCCTAACATTAGTGATGATGTGCAGGAATTTAAATGGATTATGTTTGAAAGAGAAGTAGAAAATAAAAATATCAAGAGTTAGTTGATAGATTTACAACGTCTTATAAAAAGTTTTTCTTTTACATTTTGTATACTTTTATTTTCTACTTTTTGACATTAATTGAATAAGTTGTCAGTTTGTATTTAGTCATGTACTATATGTGAATACATTTTTCTTTCTTTTAGAGGCTTTGTAGAGTTTATTTATGATATTAAATATTTTTAATAAATTAATATTAATGTTTTAAGACTATTTCATACAAATGGTAGTTGAGGTCTTTATATTCGTAAGGCCTCCCCTGGTCAATACTCCCATGCTCCATGTTAGAGACAGTGTCCTAGTAATTAGTTCAAGTAGTTTACCTGTACAAGACATCTATCTTAGTTGTGTATCTATATCAGTTAGTTATACTCTTGTTAATATATACTATTGTATGTTATTATTCAAGTATCAATATACAGCATTTACAACTCTCAATTGCTGCTCTTGACTCTCCAAAACAACCCCCTCTTGTTTCATCCTATTGTAAAACAAATAAATTGCAATTAGAACTTCATAACCCAGAAGATTGTTTTTCATTGTAAAAAGAGAAGAATTAGAGACAGTGTCCTAGTAATTAGTTTACCTATACAAGACTTCTATCTTAGTTGTGTATCTATATCAGTTAGTTATACTCTTGTTAATATATACTATTGTATGTTATTATTCAAGTATCAATATACAGCATTTACAACTCTCAATTGCACTTCATGACCCAGAAGATTGTTTTTCATTGTAAAAAGAGAAGAATTAGAAGATTGCAAAAGATCGATATTCCTCATTATATGTATATATATACCAAGCAAGATACAAACAAAACGCACATACTTTAAGCAAGACCATATATATATATATATATGTGGCATACAGTGAAAGCTTCATGACTCACATATAAGATGCTCAGTGGGGGATGCTAAGA
Source organism: Mallotus repandus (assembly GCA_949671775.1). NCBI lineage: Eukaryota > Viridiplantae > Streptophyta > Magnoliopsida > Malpighiales > Euphorbiaceae > Mallotus > Mallotus repandus. The sequence goes on along the minus strand of CATIWM010091520.1, from coordinate 7,360 downwards.
GAATAGCTAATTTATGAAAAGACTCAATTAAAGTATATCAAATCGAGATGGATGAACCTGAAAGAAAAGTTTTCTTTTAATAATTACGATTATATATATACATACATATATATATATATATATATAAGACCCAAGCTCAAAATTTTTCAATAAATTATCAGCTCTTTAAAATTCAAAATTTTATATGAATTTTAATTATAATATTAATATTTATATATTTTTCAATTTTTTATGAATAATCATAGGATATGACAACTAAACAGAGCACATAAAATCTATTTATTTCTATTAGTTTCATAAACAAAATTATAATCTACATATATCCTTTTCTTTACTAGATTAATTTACCAATAGCCTTTTATTCTAACAGGACTTTTGTAGAATTTATCATCATGGCCATGGACTTACTTTTAACAAGTTAAACAACAAGACGCACTATATATTAATCATGATAGCAGTGTATATAAATAAATATTAAAGATATAAATATGACAAAAAAAGTTATTTATTACTATCTATTGATAGTGTAATTATAAATTGTTTTTTCTTTTGTTTTAAACAAAGCAACAAACTTCATTAATGCAAATCTACATCAATATATTAGATCCTTTAGAATTCTTTTCATATCAAACTTCTTGGGTACATTCCATGGTAAACACGATAAATTTTACTTTATTTATAATTGCCATTAAATGATGAAAAGTATTCTCATTGTATGATAATAAAAATAAAGTTCTTTATAATACTTTTATAAATTTTCTTTTCTGTTTTTCTTTGAAATTTTATATGTTAGATTTAGATATATAATTAAGAATATGCTGTGCATGGGTGACCAATAAAATTGTACATCTCGATCATGGAGTATGTACACTTTTTAAATTATTATCTATTTTTTTAAAATACTTATAACTTTTTTTTGTAAATTATTTAAATATAATTAAATATTTGTTTAGATAGAAATATTGATTTCTAGCATTTAAAAACAAAAGCTTAAACCTACCAAAGTTCTTTTTTTATATTTAAGCATCATTAATTTTATTATTATTTCTAATAGTTGAGTTATGACCATTGTATACATGTAATTAAGATTGTTGTTGTTGTTATTATTATTATTAAAAATCCAATAGTAGTTATCTAGATATTTACAACAGTCAAGTACACATTAATATAAAAATTCTTATTTTGGGGATATAGATATTTTAGGCCTTTCCCTTTCTATAAATAGACATCCATCTATGTAAAGATATTCACACTAAAATAAAGCAAATCAAGAATTCTACATATAAAGGTTATTTCCTTTTACTTTATATTTTTTATTAAGTTCCATGTAAATATTTTATAATTTTAATGCATGCTAACTCATAGAATTACAATCATTGATCACAAAAACATTTAGCTATTCTTATTTATTCTTTGGTTTGTTGTTTGACAGTGTGTATATATATATAAGTTTAATTTTTAATTTTATATTCTCCAAATTAAATTGTAACCATAATTGTTTCATTTTACAGATTTAACATAAATGGAATTCAACACTGTGGATGATGAATTGGTTTTTCAATCATATCCATGGTTTTCTGCTGGTTGTATAATAAATGATGTACTTACTTTGTTTAGCATATATCTAAGGAAAAATGTTACAGCTATATCATTTCAAATATTCACAATAAAATAACATTAGCATGCAATCATGGGTGGTTCGTGATGAATGATTCTAATTCAAATACTTTTTATCTTTTGAATCCCATGTCAATGGAGGAAATTGAGCTTCCAATCTTGGAGCTAGAATTTGACTCGGACTTTTGGGATGAAAACTTTTTTGTGTTTTCAACTTCTACTACAAGAGACTTCCAAGTATTACTCATTGACAACGAGAATTCTATTATTTGGTTTTGCAAACTAGGGGATAAGAAATTTATGAAACAAAGCATTAGTAGAAGATTGGATTGTCCAACAAGTTTTGGAGGAAAATTGTACTTTCTATCTGATTTAGACCTAGTAACCCTTGAGTGTAGAGGTCTAGAATTTCAATCAACATCATCACTTACAATGACAGTAAATTCATATGAATCACCATCCGATCTATTTAATCCTTACTCATCGTTTAGGCGGTCAATATATTTGATTGCGTATGGTGATGATCTCTTGCAAGTTCATAAACTCTACCTTGGACTTTATAAAAAGGAAGTGTAAGGATTCAATAGATGTTATAAAAATGTATCGGTGAAGTTAGAGAATATTGGAACTAGTACAATTTTTCTTTCTTCTTGTAGGGAAGGTATTATCTGTTGCTTTGTTCAGTAATCTGGAGTTAAACAAAACACTATCTGCTTTGTGGAGGAAGACGATAGATATTTGCATGTATTTAAATTGGAAGATAATACTTTCTCAATGAGCCTATCATTTCCTAGCATTAGTGATAATGTGAAGGAATTCAAATGGATGATGTTTGAAAGTGAAAAAGAAAATAAAAATCTCAAGAGTTAGTTACTTTATAGATTCACAATTTCATTGTAGTGAACCAATAGATATTATGAAAAAAAAGTTTTTCTTTTACATTTTACTTACTTTTATTTTTCCTTTTGGTAGTTACATAAATTTTTTACATTAATTGAATAAGTTATCATCTTATTTTGGTCATATACTTTATGTGAATACATTTTTCTTAATTTCTTTTAGAGGCTTTGTAGAATTTATTTATGATATTAAATATTTTAATAAATTAATATTAATGTTTTAAGACTATTTCATACAAATGGTAAGGTCTTTATATTCGTAAGGCCTCCCTAGGGCAACACTCCCATGCTCCAAAACAATTCCCACTTGTTTCATCCTATTATTGTAAAATAAATAAACAATTCTACATATATCCTATTTTTTTTCCTAGATTAATTTGGCAGTAGCTTTTTATTCTAACAGGACTTTTGTAGAATTCATCATCATGGTCATGGACTTATTTTTAACATGTGAAACAACAAGACACAGTTTCCGCCCTTATTTTAATCATGATTAGAATAATCTTTTTTTTTTTAAATTGATTTAGTTGTTGTATACAAAACTATATGAACTAAAATCAAATAATTTAAGTTATTTTTCTATGTTCATGTCACACTACAGTTAATCCCTTTCTTTTTTGAAAGAATACATTTAATCCCTTTCGGTTCAATTAATATGTTGGAATTTAGATTTTTTATAACAAGTTATAAGCTTAACAAAGCATATATATGTTAATTTTTTTTTTTTGTTTTTTTTTTATTATATTGTTTTGCCAGACAAACAAAAATGGATATCTCAACGTCTTATAACATACAAAACTCTAAAACGATCCTAATCAAGAGGAAGAATGTATATATCGGTTATATAGTAAAAGTAACACAAAGCAAATAAGGGTGACACGAGTTTTGTCAAATTTTTTATGCTTCACTATACATAGATTTGAATCAATTTTATAAGCATCTTAATTAATTAATTAATTTTTTAATAATAAATCAATTTGTATATTTTATAATTATTTTAAACTATGAATAATTACTAAATAGAAAATTTAATATCTATTTTGAATGTATTATGTTATATATATATATATATATTATTTTTATTAATAAAATGTATAATATTTAAAATATATATCATAAATGTGGTAATCTTGCCGCACTCTTTTTTACTGTTCATTTTCTTCCTCCCTCCATATTCATTGTCTCTCACCCAAAAAATTTAGTTTTTATATTATTAATAGTTAATCTATATGATTTAAGATTAGATCTCAAATCTTTAAAGGTTTTTAACTAAGTTTATAAATAATTTTTTGTATGTTAATATAGTTTAATATGTGGTGATATGTTTGGCATAATACATATGCAGCTCCTTGAACTTGCCACGATTGGTCATTTTGCTACCTGTACTTTCACTTTTGTCAGATTGATACATAATATTGGCTATAACGTGATATATAAACACCTCTACGCCTTATTGGTAACTTGCGTGTGATCAAATGTTTTTGTAGCGCGTGGTGAGAGTAAGTAGAGATGGAATTTTTTTTAATACTATTTTATATAGTAATGGTCTTCTTTTGAATTTTCATATATTTTCCTCTTACTTTTCATCTTCTTCGTATTGTTCTTCCTTAGGTCTTAATTTTGCATCTTCTTCCTTCTTGTTAATTTTGCATCTTCTTCCTTATCTCGCTCTTTATTCTTATGTTTTTTTTTTAATTTTTACGAAAGCTTCCAGACCACACCTTCTCACAGAATTGTGAATATTGGGTTGTTGATGAATTAGGTCACATAGAATTATTCAATCAATTGTTGCCTATCATGTCCTTGAACTCTATCATGACTCGGATAATGTAAGAGCTTCATTCACAAGGGATAACCATCCAATAGATCGCCCAAGTACTCAAATGCATGCCTATTCATCCCCGGATTGTTAATGCTCTTAAATCAGCTTACACTTTGGGATAGGAGTTGAGGATCATAAGCGATGCAAATACCTTCATCGATACAATCTTGGAGCATCTTTGTTTAAGGGACAACTTCTCAGAATTTCATACGAACCCAAGATTTGTTGATCAAGAAAGGAGGTTAAACATCCTTCCCTTCTTATGATTTCATTGAATCTCCCCGTGGTTGCTACAGCCACTGCACGTCAAACATGTGCAAGGGTAAAATCATTCAAGACATCCAAGCTTCTTTATCCAAAGAAGAAAAAAATAAAATTATCTATGTTGGCAATGGTCTTGGTGATTACAGCTCGGGCTTAAAGCTTACTAACATTGATTATTTGATGCTAAGGAAGAATTTCCCTGTCTGGGACTTGATTTTCAAAGATCCTATGGTAATTAAGGTAGAAATTCATGGGTGGGCAGATGGCGAGGAGTTTGAACGTATTCTAGTTCAGATTATTGGTGTAATTTCAGGAGTGGCTTCAGATTATTGGTGTAATTTCAGGAGTGGCTTCGCTGCAATTTAATGAACAAGAGCCATTTGCATTCGGGTACAACTTGGGACTGTATTTTTGGGGTCGCTATATGGAGGTTGTGGTTTTGGAGAAACAACTCTGACAAAAGTGAAAGTACAAGTATCAATCTGACAAAAGTGAAAGTACAGGTAGCAAAATGACCAATTATGGCAAGTTAGGGAGTTGCATATGTATTATGCCTGATATGTTTTGATATGTTGTGGTTTCATCCACATTGCAACAAGGAATCTCAATATATAGCTTAATGATGTGCTTTTCAACTTAAAGTACCTCTCCCTCCTCAAATCTAGGAGTTGAACTGTGTATTTCCATTGCGCTGAGCACACTCAAAGGTTATAGATACACCGCATTAAGTTTGTTTTAGTGAGCTTTGTGGTTTTCTTGTTTATTTTTTAGTTTTTGAAAGATTTAGTAAATCTTAATGTTTAATTATTGTATATCTCATGTATTTTCCTCCTTCATTAATGAAATTCTTTCTTATTTTGGTAAAAAAAATGGCCTAAGAAGCTGGGGGTAGAAATTTTTCTAAGTGGAAAAAATTGTGAAATTTTTTTTTACACGTTAGTAGTTATATAGGTTTCATTTCATCATTAGTCACCAGAAAATGATATTGGATATTTTAATGAAACACAAATTAAAAATTGTAAAGTTTTAGGTGACTAATTGAATGTTGGGTGTTGCTATAAGATTAAGTGGTAAAGTTTTATTGACCAAAAAAAAAAAAAAGTGGTCAAGTTGGGTATCATGAATACGTACAATCCAATGAAAGGCAAAACAATGGATTAATGTGACGTCGTTTCTAACATGGATAAAGATAAGATAACATGTGTCTCCAGCATTGTTTATGAGTGCACCCAACTTGCATATGTAGAACATGAGTAGGAATGTAATCAAGTCAAACCTACTAGCGAGCTATTCAGACTCAATTCAAAAAAAAAAATCAAAATTGACTCGATTACTGTTGAGTCGAGCTCGAGCTTAAATTACTCGAGTAAGCTATCAAGTCAAGATCAAGCTCATATATATGTGACTTGATAGGCTCACCAATTTAATTGAGCCCGATTAATTTTGTACATATTTACCATTTTACCCTTTTATTTTAACATAATTACAAAAATATCTTATTAAACTGAGTTGAGTTCTAACTCGAGTCGAGTTTAAATATTTTAAAATATATATTTTTAAAATTTTAAAATTTTATTAAATTAATCGAGTTGAGTCAATCGAGCTCAATTATATGAATCATTTAATTGAGTCGAGTTTGAACCTAAAAAATATAAGCTCGATCGAGTTTGATTCGAACTCGAGCTTCGAATTTGAAAGTCGAGTTTAGCTCAACCATACCCATTGCCCTTGATTCTTTTAACCACTCCCTTCATGCCACATTTTTATGGTTTCACAACTGCCATCCAATCATAGCTACGTGCCAAAAATCTCCTAATACATCAAATAATAATTAATAATAACTAAAATGCATATATTATTCTTATTTATTATAGCCTTTTTTTTTAACATGCGTTAGAATCTTATGAGACACGACCTGTTAATTGTAAGTGTTAGAAGAGAGAGGCCTATTATCTAGTATCTATTTAAAAGAGGGTCTACCACTTCATATCTAGGTAGAGTGGGATACCACATTAATGGATCCCATCACACCTTTATAGTGAATTTCAAAAATAATCCTTAGTTGGACGTTGTTAGAAATTGAACTTGTGATCTTAAGGTTCTAGGATCTCAGTTTAGACCAATTAGTTTAAGTCTCATATAAAAAAATAGAATTTACAAGCACTAATCGAAAAAATTTTTAAAAAAAATTCCTGGCTTGCTATTGTCCATGTGTAGGGCTGTAATCGAGCCGGGCCGAGCCGAGTTTTGAACTACTCGAGCTCGGCTCGGCATAATATATAAGTGTTCGAGCTCGGGCTCGAGCTCGGTATAATTGGAAATTCAGAGTTCGAGCTCGGCTCGAGCTTGTCCTCGAACAAAGCTCGATTTGTGCTCGTTTGAAAGCTCGTTTATTAGCTCGTTTGTGGGCTCATTTATTAGCTCGTGTGAGCTCGTTTGTGGGCTCATTTATTAGCTTGTTTGTGGGCTCATTTATTAGCTCGTTTGTGTGCTCGTTTATTAGCTCGTGTGTGGGATTGTTTGTGGGCTCGTTTGTGAGCTCGTGTGTGAGCTCGTTTGTGAGCTTGTTTATGAAATCGTTTGTAAGCTCGTTTGTAAGCTCATTTGTGAGCTCATTTGTGAGCTCGTTTGTACCTAAAAAAATGGATATAACAATAATATACAAAGAGTATTAACTTTAAAGCATAAAAATAACATTATAAGCATAATATACTAAATAAGTACCAATGCATAAAAATATTACAGTCATCCTTCAATG
>CATIWM010091440.1:0-43469 GCA_949671775.1 Mallotus repandus | reverse complement strand
AAAATCACCTTCTACAAAATAAAATATATAAAAATATTCACTAACCATATTTTCGCTAACATATTTATTTAAAAATATAAATTTTTTAGATACATGCTATAAAAGTATAAATATTAAGGTTATTTAATATATAACAACACTTATATAAATAACACATGATATAAATTATTCTTACTAACTAATTATTTAAACAATAAAATCAAAAATAAGAAATCAGCAAAAATATTTTAACAACAAATATAAATTACAAAATAGCCATAACTATTTTAACAACAGGTATATCTATACAAATATAGCAATTTTTTCAACAAATAAACAAAATACGTAATTTTCTTTTTACCACAACAATACCTTTTTAGCTTTAAATTTTTACCTCAATATCACCTAAAAAATCAAAACCACAAAATATATATGACAATAAAAAATATATAAGACAATAAAAAAATTTTGTTACCTAATAAATAAAAATTTTAAACCTTACTAATTCCATTATTTTGTTTAACAAACTATCTAATCATTTTTTATACCCACCAAATTAAAAAATTTTACATTTCAACAAGAATTTATAATTTTTTTAGATAAATAAAAAACATTCAACTAAATCACAAATAAAGTTTAACACCATATTTTCACTAACATATTTATTTAAAAATATAAATTTTTTAGATACATGCTATAAAAGTATAAATATTAAGGTTATTTAATATATAACAACACTTATCTAAATAACACATGATATAAATTATTCTTACTAACTAATTATTTAAACAATAAAATCAAAAATAAGAAATCAGCAAAAATATTTTAACAACAAATATAAATTACAAAATAGCCATAACTATTTTAACAACAGATATATCTATACAAATATAACAATGTTTTCAACAAATAAACAAAATACGTAATTTTCTTTTTATCACAACAATACCTTTTTAGCTTTAAATTTTTACCTCACTATCACCTAAAAAAACAAAACCACAAAATATATATGACAATAAAAAATATATAAGACAATAAAAAAATTTTGTTACCTAATAAATAAAAATTTTAAACCTAAATAATTCCATTATTTTGTTTAACAAACTATCTAATCATTTTTTATACCTACCAAATTAAAAAATTTTACATTTCAACAAGAATTTATAATTTTTTTAGATAAATAAAAAAAATTCAACTAAATCATAAATAAAGTCTAACAAATTGTCAACAACAATACGTTACCTTTGTTTTTTTTTTCGTCACTAATATTTTGTTAAATTTTAACAAAAACAAGCAGAAAAATAAGAAGAGAAGCTTTTATTTTGAAAGCAACAGGTGAGAGGGAGAGAGACTGAGAGTTGAGAGTGAAAGTCCTCCGAATTGTGGCTTAAATAAGCAAAAAAAATTCAAAATAAACTACCCATTTGTCACAACCCTAGCCACTCTGCTGCATGGCCCTGTCTTCACCGCTACATGGCTCTGCAGGACTTGTCTTTACCGCTGCATGGCTCTGCAAGGGAGCACGCGAAGACTTATTTCGCCTGTTAGACAAGTGAGATGCAGGCCAACACCCATTTCGCCTGTTATACAGGCGAAATGCATTGGTCATTTCGCTTGTATAACAGAAGAAATGCATAGCCCATTTTCCCATTGGCTGCACCCCTACGTCTTGTCTTCTCTTGTCTCCTAATTATTGTGGCAAGTCTTGTACCTTGTGCCAATTATTTTTATTTTCTATGCCAAATTTTGTTAAAAAGTCAATAGCACCAAGAATAACAAAATTTATTCTGATTCTCTCCCCATTTCGTTTGTGTAATTGGCAAAATGCACATGATTTTTTTTTTCATTTCGCCAGTAACACTAGCGAAATGAGTTATTTTTTTTTTCATTTCGTTTGTAACACTGGCGAAATGAGTGAGTATAAATTTGTCCACATGCAATTTCACCTCTTTAACCAGCGAAATGAGTTTTTCTCAAAAAAAAAAAAAAAAATTACCACAAACTTGAAAATTTTTCAAAAGTACCATAATGGGAGAATTTTGACAACTTTTTAGCATAAATAGGTAAATTGCCCCTCTATTTGTAAGGTTGGTGTTGGTATCTGAAAGGGAGGGCCCAGACAGAAAATGGCTCCCTTCTCCTACCCAAAAAAATGAAAAAAGCCACTGGCATATGGGGTTGGGGTAGCCGTTTTGTTTTGTTGTTATGAATAGAATTCTAGTGTAAACTTATGCTATGCTCTGTCCACTACTACTATTCTGGAATAAAATTAGTGTTAGCTTTATATGAATGTATTTTTCAGCCCGCTTTTTCCAGAACAATGATAAAAAAAAATGGACCAAGAAAAACCTGGACCTTGGTTTCGGCACTAAAAATAACAAATTTCAGGGGAATCTCAGCACTAAAAATAACACATTTCAGGGAAATGTGACATTTGCAACGCACAAAATTAAAAATTTAAGTGAGGGAGAGAATCAATTTCAGGGAAATGTGACATTTTGCAACGCACAAAATAAAAAATTTAAGTGAGGGAGAGAAGCAGAGAGTTGTGTTTGTTTTGCCAAAAAAAAAAAATGTATTCATATCCTGTAGCATTGATCTTCAAGAAATACTCTTGAAAAATTTTTGCACAATCCCATGCAATACAAAAGCCATTCATACATATAAAGAAAAAAATTGAATGAAGAAATGAAATATCATCACAAAAAGATGAATAAAAAAAAATTAAACTTGGAAAGGCCATGGCCAATCCTTCAAATCCTCCTCTTGCTGCACTTTAGCGCTGCTCCTCCTCACAGCAACAGTATTATTATTTGCATCACCCTCTACGTAGGCATAGTACTTCAGGAAGAAAGCGAGAGTAAGCACCATCCACTCCAAACAAAAAATCAACACGCACAGCCCACCAGCAAGCTTCAGTATCACCTCGCCATCTTCTTCCCTCACATACGACTTCAACTGCCCAAGAAAATCACCAGTCCTAGTAAAGATCAGCACGGAGACAGAGCCTTGAAAAATTGCAGTGAGCACAGTGGCGACCATGTGTGCAGCATACCATCTGTTAGTCCCTGAAGAGGCAGCAGCGCAGCCGGAAACTGCTCCGGCAATGGTGAAGATGTGGAGGAGAATGAGAAAGAAGCCGCATACGGAAGGCAGGAGACGAAGAGAGAGGGTGAGGAAAATGCAACTGGAGGCTGCACCCAGTAGAATGTAGTTGCAGAACAAGAAGACCTTGTGGGTGTGGTGGTGATGCGGGTTGCCTAGAGTGACGCCACCCATAACTTTGTTTCTTGATTTTGGTATTGAAATGACTTGAAGAAGAAGAAGAAAAAAATGGGTATTATCTCGGTCTGTTGTTGATATGTGATGTCAGATGGATACAACACAAGAACGAATTGAAGAAGAGAGTGGTGATGCAAAGAAATGAGAGTTGCATATAAATTGAAGGTCGCTGCTCCAAGTCTAACGGTCATGTCATTGCAGAAAATCAAATGTAACCGTTGTGCCCTGTAATTTGTTCAAACGGCTACTTGCCATTTTGGGCAATAACGAAGCCCATGTGAATATGGATGTGGTTCTCCTGAGACGGCCCATTTACTCAAAAATTGGGTCCAATCATCGATGAAAAACCCTCTCGGTCTCAAAATTAGGGTTTTGGCCTTTTGCATGGTTTCTTCTTCCATTTTTCGCTTACAGAGCATAGCTCAGAGAAGCATTCAGGCACACACAGAGATGTGGAGATCTATAGCTTACAAATCCACACAGGTAGCTCGCAACTTAATTGCAACCAGAAGATCCCACAAGGTACATACCTTCTCTCCATTTCAATCGCATTTCTCCTATTCGGTTTCCTTACTTCCTTATCATCAAAACCTTCGCTTTCTCTCAAACTTATCTATCGACACTAGTGATGCTGATACTGATCTCTCCCTGCTAACTGTTGATGACCACGCCAAATTCACTAGTGATACCGAATCGGATAATTTTGCCCCTCAACCAGACATTCCTGACGTCTCGGACCATTTCTCGCATCCTTTAGGTGAAAATAGCGATGCCCATTCGGAAAATGTTGCTCCTGATCAGCTCTCTTGGGGTTTTCCTGAAGACGCCGATCCCCATATTCCTGGACATGGAAATGAGGGAGAAGGAAATGTTAAATCTGAAATTGATACGGAAAAGTTTGAAAATTTATTGTCTTTGTTGCAGAGTAGTACCGATAGCTCTTTAGAGTCAAGTCTTGATCATATGGGTTTACTTTTACATGAAGAATTTATAGTCAGAGTGCTGGAGACCCCTCTCATTTTAGGTGATAACTTGATTAAATTTTTCAACTGGGCTATTAATAAGCCAGATATTAGCCTCACTGCCCGTTTAGTTGATGCTCTTGTTCGAGCTATATGCAGTGAGCTTCGGAAGAAAGATGCCTATGCCTTGTGGGATTTAGTAAAGGACATTGGTGAGAAGAATAATGCTGTACTTAATGCTGACATTCTTAATCAGTTGATAGCTTTATTTTCCAAGTTGGGTAAAGGGAAAGCAGCTTTCGAGGTTTTCAACAAATTTGGGGACTTTGGGTGTGTCCCTGATTCAGACACTTACTATTATACACTTGAAGCCCTTTGCCGGCGATCCATTTTCCATTGGGCTTCATCAGTACGTGAGAATATGCTCAATGCCGAAGCTTTGCCTGACAGTGAGAAAGTTGGGAAGATTATATGCTGGTTTTGTAAAGGGGGTGAGGCAAATGATGTTTATTTGAATGATGCTTATTTGGTGTATCTGTTGGCAAAAGAGAAGAACAAGTACCCACCTCAGTCTTCAGTCAATTTTTTGATTAAGTCGCTGTGTCAGAAGGACAAAACTGTCAAATCAGCTCTGGAGATGTTGGATGCTTTCTCAGGGTCAACGCGCAAGTATGCAATCAAGCCTTTTTCATCTGTTATTCGTGGTTTGTGTCAGATCAAAGATCTTGATGGGGCAAAAATGTTGCTTTCGAAGATGATCGATGAGGGTCCACCTCCTGGAAATGCTGTGTTTAATTCCATAATCAATGGCTATTCTAAGTGCGGAGATATGGAAGAGGCTATAGAGATGAAAAATTTGATGGTAAGGAGGGGATTGAAACCAGATCTTTTCACTTATACTGTAATTATGAGTGGTTATGCAAGTGGTGGTCAGATGGAGGAGGCTCACAAAACATTATCAGAAGCCAAAAAGAAGCACTCTAAGCTCAGCCCTGTAATGTATCATACACTCATTCGAGGGTATTGCAAACTTGAACAATTTGACAAAGCTACAGATTTGTTAGCAGATATGAAAATGTTTGGGGTCCAAGCTAATGCAGATGAATATAATAAGTTGATCCAATCTCTATGCTTAAAGGCCTTGGATTGGGAAATGGCAGACAAGCTGTTGGAGAAAATGAAGGCGGATGGCTTGCATTTAAATGGGATCACACGAGGCCTCATACGAGCAGTTAAGGAGCTGGAGGAGGAGGGGATCAAGGAAGAAGTAGTCGTTGAAGCTTGAAGTGTGGATGCCATATACATACAGATGTTCAATTTTTAAATCTGTAGGTTTTTTGTTTTTATAAACTTTTCTCCATAATATAATAATGGAAGCTTTGAAATTTTTTGTTGGCATGTGTTCTTGCTCTTATCACGACTTAGATTAAAAGAGTATTAAATTTGGTTTCTCGTGATTCATAAATTTGGTTTCTCATGATTCATAATTTTGGTGTTCTCGCTTGGGATTAGTTGTTTGATTTTCATATATAAAGCTGGATGCTTATATGCGAACCAGAACAAATTGGCTATTCTTTCATAAATTTATAATCTTGGTTTCATCTAATCTATTGAATCCCTTAGGGCTTAGGTAAGCTGAGTCATGAGTATATTGAACACACACACTTCTGCATGTTGTTAATTCTTTCTGGGAATTCATGTTTGCTATAGCTGGAATAGAATAGATTGCATTGATGCTGTGACATCTGAATTCTTTTTTAACACAGACTGATGAATTTCTATCGCATTTTTCTTGAATTTTGTTTTCCGTCTTTTTGAGTAATGTTTTGTTCTAAGATTAGAGACTAATGGCTTCAATAAATTATCTTTCTGTGACATGTAGCCTTCTAGCATTTGTTTTTGAGTTTTAATGAGCCAAGTTTTCTTGTGTGTGTTATGGATTTTAGATTCTGTTCTGCAGCTTGAGAGGATAGTATTGGGCTCAGTGAGATTATTTTCTTGAGCCAAACAGTAGGCCACATGATGAATTGCACATAAGTTGTATTATATAAGACTAATGCGCCAAAACTTTTGATGCAGCTTGAAGCTTTCACCACTTTTCATGTTTTAGGTCTTAATAACACAAGCATCAATAGGCACATGCATATTGATTTAGTGGATGGTTCTTGAAGCTAAATGCTACAATCAAGTATTTAACATAAGGTTGTCACGGCGGGCATTGCAATTGTTTCCAACATGGCATCTAACGTTTGGTGCCTCTATTGTATTTGTTTAAACATTTGGCCCTTCTTTTATTTTTTATTATTTTTAAATAAATAAAAAACTATCTGTCAATCTTAGATACCAATTGATAAAATAAATAAATTTTCATTTTTTTTTTGTTATTCCATCTTAGTTCTTACTGTTGCAGCAACTGTTGAAATATACTTTTATGTGGAAATGATGCGTAATTTGATGTATATAGAGATGATCGTGTTTTATACTTAAACATTGATTGATGTCCTGTTCTTTCCTCCTTTTGACTAGTTAAGTACTCATTAGTCATTGCTGTTTCTTTTCTTTGACATTTTCTCATAGCTTTAGTTCTGTTGGAACTTTGTTGCTGCGAAATGTGAATGCAGGCAAGTGTTGTATACATGTATCATATGATTGATTGGTGAAAACAAGCAATTGTGGCTACTTGTAGGCGCAACGTTTATCTTTAGCAGTTTGCTTGTTTGCTACATCGATATGCACTAAGGCTCCCCGTGCTGGCGAAAGAAAGAGGACAGATGAGAAGAGGATTTGTGTGGATGAGTTGGAAACGTGGAAAGAATGCTCTTAAGCGCTGGTTTTGGTGATACAGGAATGCGGTACTTGAGGGGAAAGTTCTGTTTGCAGAATTATTTGATGGTGATGGTGTTATTATTATGATTATTATTGTTATTATGATGTGTGAGATGTGATGATAGTGGGTGGCAGCCAGCCAGTGTTGAAGAGGGCACATTATTGAAATGAGATGGAAGTGTTTGTTTTTGATGGATACAAATGCCTTATATATGCTGGCACTGAGTAATGCGCAACTAAATAGGTACTATGTGAATGAAAGGTAATTAATGTGGAAGGAAGGGGGCAGGAGAGTAGCATCCTTCAATTCGATGTGTGTCACCAATTAAAAACATTACGTTTATGGCCATCATCAGTTAAACATTACATGTATAAATAAATGAAAATAAAAATGCAGAGTTATAACTGTTTTTATTAATGTAATTTAATTTAATTTAATTTAGTTTAATTTTGACTGGAGAATAGAGGAGAGGGTGTGCGTAGAATTGTGGTCATTCTTGTGTCATAAATTAAATAAATAATGAATAGAGATGGAAATGAGGGTATCGGTTGTTGAAGATACTTTAGGCCACAAACGAAAAGAAATGATGATAATCGATACTCTTTATGTTCTTATATAATTATCGTTTAAGAATTTTTCACACTTAATAAATGTATTTAACATATATTTAAAATATTATATTATCTTTCAACTAATTATTAGTTTTATATAGAGTTTGAAAATAAATAGATATATATTCAATTAATTCTTTTATATTAAATAAGGGTGAAATAGGAAAAAAAATAGTTAAAATGTACTGATAACTTAGAACGTCAATTATTTAAGAATAAAATTAAACTTTTAAAATGTCAATTATTTAGGACCATAACGGAGGGAGTAGTTGGTAATTTAGCCATGCATTGCAGCAGTTGACGGAGATGCTAATATTTATATGGGGAGGGGACTGATCTAGAAGGGCTGCTGCACCCGCAAAAATCCAAAACCAGCCTCTTGCCTTGCTTGCTTGCTACCGTTGACAACTATGGTGAATGGTGTGGTGGCGACGTTGAAATTATTAAACAGCAATTAATATCTAATAACAACAACATTTAATTTGTTAATTAAATTACTTCAATATCGTCATTATCTTAATTTGTTAGTACAATTATTTACACAGTTCCAATAACTTGTAAGAATTTGCTGCTGATTATATTATACTATAAATATAGTATAATATATTTATAGTATAATAAAGACACCCACTTTTTTTCAACTCATCCGTCACCAAATACCACATGACATTGGCACCCTTTTAATTAATTAATTGCAAAAATAATTGCTGTATTAAGTGATGTCTTAATCCAAGTGTTAAGTCATTTTCTTTTAACCTGCCCGCCGCTCTTCCATATATAGTGAGTGTTGCAATATGTGTTTAAGTTTACCCTTACATCCACGTCTATCTTTTCATATGTCAACAGGATTATGCCCAACAATATGCATTGCTCTTCTCACTGTCCTCTTCTCCTCCTCCTCCTCCTCTCCTTTTATCTTCTTCCTCTGCTTTTTTCCACTGATGCTACCAATTCCACTGCTACTGCTGCTGCTACTCCAGGTGGTTGCTTTCAGAATGAGAGGGAAGCGCTTCTTCAGTTCAAACAAGCTCTTCAAGATCCATCAGCTCGCCTTTCTTCTTGGACCGGCGACCACTGCTGTCTATGGAATGGCGTTGGCTGCAGCAACGACACCGGTCATGTAATCAGGCTTGACCTCAGAAATCCTTTCAACCTCACCTACCCTGAATATCTTATGTCAGGGGTTGAGGCTGAAGCTTACAACCGTTCTTGTTTGACCGGTCACATTCATACTTCTCTGCTTCTGTTGCAACATTTGCAGTACTTGGATTTGAGCGTCAACAATTTCCAACAAATTCAGATTCCTGCTTTCTTTGGTAACCTTACTCAACTCAAATACCTTAATCTTTCTCATGCTTCCTTCGCTGGAATTGTTCCCCATCAGCTTGGAAACCTCCGAAATTTGGAATATTTGGATCTTTTTCCCTACTCCTACCTCATTCCCTTTCCTGAAAGAATTTGGGTTTCTGAAGCTACCTGGCTCTCTGGTCTCTCTTCTCTTAAGTACCTCAACTTGGGAAATGTCAACCTTAGCTTAATTTCAACTGCCTGGGTGCAAGCTTTAAGTCAGCTCCCTTCTCTTGTAGAATTGCGTCTGCCTGGATGTGGCCTTCGTAGCTTCCCTCAGTCTCTTCCATCTCTTAGTTTCACATCTTTGCAAGTTTTGCATCTTTACAACAACCACTTCAATTCCTCAGTTCCTGATTGGCTGTTTAATATTACTACTCTTGTGGAGCTTAACCTTATGAATTCTGAATTCAATGGTCCCATTTCTAGCTATGCCTGGAGAAATCTTTGTCGTCTGAAGGCTTTAGACTTGACTTACAATGCGTTTAGCGGTGAATTAGTTCTGCTCCTAGATAGTTTCTCTCAGTGCAGTAACTTTAGCATAGAGGTTTTACACCTGGGTTACAACCAATTCAGTGGCCTTATTCCCGAGTCAATAGGAAACTTTCAGAGCTTGAGGTCCCTTCGAATATTTGGGAACTTAGTGTCAGGTTTGATCCCAACATCCATTAAGAGGCTGTCCTTGTTGGAGGATCTGGACCTTTCTGCTAATAAATTGAGCGGAACCATTCCGGAAATCATTGGCCAACTCGAGGCTTTAACTTATTTGGATCTCTTTGGGAATTCTTGGGTTGGCAACATTTCAGAGAACCATTTCCTCAAACTCAAAAATCTGAAAGTTTTCTCGATATCGTCCGTAAACAAGTCCTTGGCATTTGATGTTAGACAAGAGTGGGTTCCTTCTTTTAGCCTGCGAGTCATCTTAGTCAGCAGTTGTCAACTGGGTCCTAAATTTCCTGCATGGCTCGAGAGTCAAAAGGAATTAGCTAGAGTAACCCTCATTGATGATGCAATATCAGACTCATTACCTGGCTGGTTCTGGAAGTTAAGTCCACAAATCAGGTGGTTGGAACTTCAAAACAACCAAATACGTGGAGAACTTCCAGAATCATTGAGCTTTACTCCAGGGACTGTGAGAGTGGATGTAAGTTCCAACCGTTTAGAGGGTGTTGTACCAATTTGTTCTAATGTTCAATCTGTGTCTTTGAGCAGCAACTTCTTTTCAGGACAGATTCCCTCAACAATTGGCAAAAATATGTCAACGACTGTAGTCTTGGAGCTTGCTGGGAACTCTTTAAGTGGTGAGATACCTTCTTCCATGAGCGAAATGACGAAACTGAATCTTCTTGATCTCTCCAACAATCAGTTGTCTGGGAATATTCCTAGAAACTGGGAAGGTTTGGAAGATATCGATACCATAGACTTCTCCCAGAATAATCTGTCTGGTGGAATCCCAGGCTCGATGTGCTCGCTGCCTCAGCTTCAGGTATTGAAACTATCTGGGAACAGCCTTTCAGGATTGTTGTCCGACTCTTTGCAAAACTGCACGCATGTATCCTCACTTGATCTCGGACACAATCATTTCACTGGAGACATACCGACTTGGATTGGCGAAAGGCTAGTGTCAGTTGGAATACTAATTTTGCGAGCTAATATGCTCAATGGAAGTGTTCCTGAAAGTATTTGTCGACTTCCTGATCTCCACATCTTGGACTTTGCGCATAATAATTTATCAGGGTCGCTCCCAACATGTTTGGGCAATCTTAGCGGATTGAATTCTTTCAGACCTTACAGTCCAGTGACAAATCGCATCACCTACTCTCAGGAGGTGCAGTTGAATGTGAAGGGAAGAGAAGTTGAGTATACCAAGATACTTTCTGTGGTAAATGTCATAGATATGTCTGTAAATAACCTGCAAGGACAGATCCCAGATGACATATCAAAACTGTCATATTTGGGTACCTTTAATGTATCATGGAATCAACTGAGTGGAGAAATACCAGAAAATATTGGGAAACTGAAACTTATAGAAACTCTCGACCTCTCTTGCAACCAACTTTCAGGTCCAATCCCCGTGAGCATGCCTTCTATGACTGCCTTGAATTACTTAAACTTATCACACAATGACCTGTCAGGACAGATTCCATTGGCTAACCAGTTTCAAACCTTTATTGATCCATCAATTTATGAGGGTAATCCTGGACTTTGTGGCTTTCCATTGCCAAACAGCTGCTCCACTCCAAATGAGGATGTAGAGATCCAGGATGACAGTCACGAAGAAAATGATGGGATAGCAATAACATGGTTCTACATAGGGTTGGCACCAGGATATGTGGTGGGTTTCTGGGTTGTTGTTGGAACTCTGATAATCAAGAAGACTTGGAGGCATGCATATTTCCAGTTGGTGGATGACCTGAAAGATTCAATCTACTCGGTTGTTACAAAATGAAAATCGTTTGTGTGTTCAGTTACAGGACTCCAGTGCAAATGAAGAAGATCGTGAGGCCACTACAAGTTTTTAATTCTCTTTTAATTTGGTGTTATCGACCAGCAATTATATTGTCAAATCCAATGCATTAGCAAGGGATGGAGTAACTCTGCAAGAAGCAAAAGCTAAGAATGGAGAAGGAAGGAAACTTTTTGACCTTTAAATTAATGTATCTTCCTTTTTTTTTAAATGACTTTGATTGTAAGCTGCTTGTATGTTATAACTACTTATTAGCAGCTGTGGTGCATATGGCTGTTGTGGAATCTTAGAAGATTGAGGTCGATGTAAATAGTGTGTCTATCCTCACTATAAGAATATGTCGATTTACCGACGGAATTCAGCGACGGAATTTTTCGTCACAAAATAGCAATGGATTAGCGACGAAAAAAGCACCTCAGCGACAGAATGTAGTCAAATAATAAAATTGATTTATTTTAGCGACGGAAATAAAATTCCGTCGCTAAATTAGCGACGGATTTTCATTTCCGTTGCTAATTTAGAGACAGAAAATAAATCCGTCGCTAATTTAGCGACGGATTCAATTTCCGTCGCTAATTTTGCGACGGAAAATAAATCCGTCGCTAAATTTAGCGAGGGATATGAAAATCCGACGCTAATTTAGCGACGGATTTTTTTTTCGTCGCTAAAATTAATCAATTTTATTATTTTACTACATTCTGTCGCTGAGATGCTTTTTTCGTCGCTAATCCATTGCTATTTTGCGACGGAAAATTTCGTCGCTGAATTTCGTTGCTGAATCGACAGATTCTCTTAGTGACGGATAATGGATGTGGGTTATGTGTTGATGATGGTGAAGAAGGGAAAAATGGGTCTGAGAAAGGGACTGCAGGATTTGAAGATGCGTTTTTGTCTTTTGATGGTTCCAAGAATTCTGAAATCTTAACAAAGTTTGATTCCTTCATTGATCAAAAAGATATGATGCAATCAAATGTGGGATATTTGAGCCAACAGTAGAACAACACTAATTTGTCTGAGATTGAGAGGAATTTGAGAAATGATGGAGATGGAAATGTAAATCTTTCAAGTGAGGCCAATGATGTGAATGAAGAATGTGTACAGGAAATGCCTCCAAATGCTGAGATTCTTCATAGGGATAATATTTGGGGAGGAATATTGAATAAGTGCCCATATATTGAAACTAATAATTGCAATTGGGGTATAAGTAGTAGTGGTGGAGGTAAGTTCTATGATGGTGGGAGTGATGATGCCAGCAAGAAAAATTCAAATATTGGATGGGGTGGCAATGACAACAATATAACTTGGGGAAATTCTTTTGATGGGGCTATGATCGGTGATTGGAACAACAATAATGAGACTCGGGGCTTTAATGGTGGGACTTGGTGTAAGGGGGAGCGAAAAGGGAGAGGCAGGAGTGGCAATTGGGATCATAAAAGGGAAGGTGGCTGTGGACATGGTCGTGGCTGTGGAAAGGGCTGTGGGCGTGGGTATGGACAAGACTCTTACAACAGTGGCGGTGCTGGTAATGCTGGTTATTGGAATGGTAGAAGTGCTAGTGGTGAATGGGGTGGTCGTGGCCATGATAACATGGGAGGAGGAAACTGGAGAAACAACATAAGTGATGGTGGTAATGGTACTACTAGCTAGAGTGGCAGTGGGAATGGAGGGGAAAGTGAGTGGATTAGGAGGGGAGATCATAGATGGCAATCAGGGTGGAAGCAATGACCGTTTACAACATTGGATTGGATAAAACAATAACGCTTTGAATGTTTTTTTTTTCTCCACTTTCAAAACGACGTTGTTTTGTAATATGCCCCAATCAGCTAATTTATTAGCCACATCATCCTCCACGTAAGCAATTTCAAATAAAAATTTCAAGTTGGATAATAAAGAAACAACTCGAAAAGGTCACTATATAAATTGATACATTTTAAAGAATAGGATAATTGAGCAAAATGGACTATATTTGAGGATAATTTAGACCATTTTTCCATAAAAGTATGAATAGAGGGAAAAAAATTTTGGATGAAAACTAATATACTTCTTGTATATATTAACAAAAATAATATTAATTTAATTTTAAAAAATTTTGAAATTAACAAAGATAGTTTTAGTTTGTATTTAAAATCTAAACTATATATTATAAAGTGATAAAAATAATAAATGCATATCAATTATGACTAATCTCTTGTATTGAATTTTATCTTGGTATTTAAATCTTTTATTGGTGTTATACTCTCCATTTAATCTCATGCACCAACTAATTGGGACAACAAAAAAAATAAAATATTGTTTGATGGAAAATCAAAAGTAATAACATGAGTTATCAATTAGAGGGGTGAATTTTTTTGACAAAAAATAAATGTTTATATATCTATATATATTATCTATAAATTTATACAATTTATGAGGTAATGTTTTAATAAAAATAATTTAATTTACAAGTTGAGATAAAAGTAAATACTATTATAAACATCTCTTACATATGAAAAAAATTAGATTGAAAAAAATAAACTTCTATTTTAAGTTAAACATGGATTTTGAATTTCTATACAAATAATAAACAAAGTAGTTTAATTTATACTAATATTGATAGTAGACTTTTATTTTATATTGAATAGATATTTTAAATTTTAAATTTGTAAATAATTAGTATAGTAATTTAATTTATAAACAAATTTTATATCTAAACATGTTAAATATATAAGTAACTAATAAAATAAGTGAGTTACAAAATTTTAAAATTTTGTTATGACTAAAACTTTATTTATGAATTACTTTTCTTTTATTAATATTATTTAGTTATTTTATCAAAAAAATATTATTTAGTTATAAAATTAAAAATTAGATAATAAGTATTACCCAATTTAATTTTTAAATGAAACATATTAATAGCAAACCAAAATTTTGTATTTTTTATATTTAATTTTTTTTCTTTTTTTTTATTTTGTTATTATTAAGTACTATACCTATTTTTTGGTAGGCTAAAAAATTTAAGTATGTATATGTGTAATCTAATTATATGTCATTGGGAACTTAACATTTGAAAACATTTAATTGATAACTATAAAATTCACTCTAATTATTTAAATTGAAAAAATTTAATGTATATTTAATTTCTATTTCATATTCATAAATGCAATGAGAGCCACTTTCCATTGTTTAGATTTTGCTAATGTTTATGTGTTTCAGATTTCTTGATGTTTTTAGGTGTTTTTATATGTTTCTATTGCCCATGTTGGGTTGTTATATACTCTTTTGTAAGTTTTCATTTTTCTTTAATAATATTGATGAAAGAAGTAGATGATGGTGCTATAGAGGTGTTAGTATAGCTAGGATGTTTTGGTGCACTGCCTGATGTTTCTTTTTTCATTTTTCAAAAAAAAAAAAATCATAAATGCAATATTGCAACTCACCAATAATTAAGAAAAAAAGTTTGTTCTTTCATATTTGATATTTATTTTATTGTTCTTATTTTAATTTATTTACATTGTTATCAATAATGAATATATATTTGTATCGTATAATAATGGAAGCATGAAAATTTTTTAAATAAAGATTTCATTTTTTTACAATTATTTTTTATTTATTATTTATTTTTTATTTATTATTATTTTTTAATAATTTTATTTTTAATTTAATATTATAAATATATTTATTTAATAATAATATAAATCACATGCGCACGTAAAAATAAAACTAATATATATAAAAGTACATAGCTGAAATTCATTGAATTTGAACTCTTATTCTTGTCTTTTACGATAAGTCATACGACTCTTTTAAATTTATGAGCTTACTGCCAACGACTTGTGTTTAATGGATGGACGCAAGAATTGAAAGAAATTGTTCAAGCACCAAGGTCGACAATCGTTGTTATCTCAAGATCTTCATTTTCAATTCAAAAGACTAGATTCTATAAATAATAATTAGTTTGGCCACCAAAATTACATACCATTACTTATAATAAATTGACAATTTAAGTGAATGAAACAAATGTCGTATGGAGATACATATAAATTGACGATTTAGGGGGATAAAAACAAGTAAGGGTGCTGTTGATTCTTCTTCTCCGTAGGTAATTTGAGAAACTCAAATCAGTGGCTTGCCATGGTTCTTTTTTTTTTTTAAATAGCAATACAATGATATTAGCTAGGTGTAAACTAATAATTTGGTCCACGAGAATTTTCTACAGATAATTTAGGTTGCGTGATTAACCAAAATTTTGTAGTTTTAATTGTGATCATTTTTTTTTTGGATTTTTATCTTTATCTACCATGAACTAATGGCCATTTTATAAATCTATCCAAATTTCAAAATTTTGGTGAATTGACATACCAACTTTTCGACCTAGTACAAATCTATCTTCGGTCAAAATTGACTGTTTCAGTGCTGATGTGGATGCGCTGACATGGAACTTATTAACACATGTGGAAAATAATGAAAAAGATAAGTAAAAATTTCAAAACTCGTCGTTTTGGACAGAAGAAAACATTACCGTATATGTCAAATCTTTTTTCATTCACATTATTAGGGTTCTAAACGAATCAATTTTCATTGAACGTTGTTTTTCTTCTCCCATCAACCATCTATGAAACTCTTCCCATGCAAGAATGAAACTCTTCTCCTATTCGATTATCAACATCATCTCCTCATCTTTCCTCATCTACCCATTAAATTTGCTCTTAGCTTCATCTTCTTAAGTTAATGCTCAAGTTGATTTTCACTTTAATTTGAAGATGGGAAAGCAAAGAAGAAAATAAAGAAGGTAAGCTTAATTTGGGAATAGTTCTAGGGTTTAATAAACTTTTGCATATGGGCATTTGTGTTTTGGCCATGCATTATTATATATATTCGGTTTAATTTGAACTTTGGGGGTAGTTCTAGGGTTTAATAAAAAAATCACAAATTGGTGACTTTATGAATGTTTGTTGTATTTGAGTAATAAAAAATTGGTAAAGCTTGTTGTATTTGATTTTTTTATTAATAAAAAAAGGTTCATGCAGATTATGTTGATTTATGACGAGAATTTTTTTTTCTTCAACAGTGTGCCTATAGAACTTTGGCATGGGGGAATGTTTGTTAGCAAACCTGTTTTCAAATACAAAGGTGGCCAACATATTAACTTGGATATTCAGAGCTTAACAATGGTTGAAATAGAGAAGTTAATGATAGAATTAGGGCATACATATGTATTGGGGATTGGGTATAACCCTCCTAGGAGGTATGTCCCATTAGGTGCTGAGTTAGGATTAGTTGTGGTTGAGACTGAGGAAGCTTGTAAAGAGATGATTGATGCAACTTTAGAATATGGTTTCTTAAAAATATATGTGGAAGCTATGTCTAATCCGGTTGCCAATGAAGTGAGGGATAGTAGCTAGGAAGAAAGTGAAAGGAAGTGGGTGAAAACAACAATGGGGATCATGTTGATGAAGATTATGTCCCTAATAATAATGAATAACGTAGTGTATTATCGAGGGACCTTATCTGATGATGAATTAATGATAGCAAGGAAGTATTTGAAAGAATTTAATGATCTTGTAGTCGATCATGGTGTTGGGTTAGGATTTGATAAGTGTACGAGGGGTTTCAAAGGCAATTCAAAGGCTGGTACTAGTCGAGGCAATGACATTGAGAGTGATAATAGTGGATACCATTCTGAGTATCTTGATAGAGAGGGGGCTGAAACACTTGTCAGTAGTGATGAAGATGATTGGGATAGTAAAAAAAGGAGGAAGTCCAAAAAAGAAATAGTTTATAATGCTAATTGTGATCACAAAAATTTTGAATTTGTTCCCAATATGAAATTCACAAATGCTGATCAGTTTAGGGGGTTGTGCAGAATTATGCAATTGCAAATGGCTATGATCTATGGTGGAAAAGGACGTGTACAAAGAGAATGGAGGCTCATTGTCAAGAGAATTGCTCATATAAATTGTATGCCTCAAAAGATACATCTGAATCAAGCTTTGTTGTCAAGACATGTAAAGTACCCCATAGTTGTTCACGGACTATTACTAA
This sequence comes from Mallotus repandus, assembly GCA_949671775.1. Taxonomy (NCBI): domain Eukaryota; kingdom Viridiplantae; phylum Streptophyta; class Magnoliopsida; order Malpighiales; family Euphorbiaceae; genus Mallotus; species Mallotus repandus. Next base: position 25,973 of record CATIWM010091440.1, on the reverse strand, counting down.
TAGGATGGCAACTATTAAGTGGCTTGCAAATGAAAATTTGAAGCAATTTAGGAGAAATCCTAAGTATGATGTCAATTTGATGGAGAGTGATATGATGGAGAAATATTCCTCAAAGTAGTTACATCAACATGTTATAGAGCAAGAAAACTTGCAATGGAAATGCTCAGAGGGTCATTAGAGAGTCATTATTCTAAATTGAGGTCTTATATGGCTAAATTAAAAAGGATTGATAAAGAAGGCAGATTTGAGCTTGAAGTTTATGAATGGAGGTTTTATAGTGTCTACATTAACTTTAGTGGTTTAAGGAAGGGATTTCAACTTGGGTTTAGGCAAGTAATATCATTGGATGGTGCTTTTTAAAAACAATTGTTGGTGGAGCCATTTTGAGTGCAATTTGAAGGGATGGGAATAAGCAAATGTTCCCAATCTCTTGGGCAGTAGTGTTGGCAGAAAATGAATGGTCTTGGAGATGGTTTTTGACACAGTTGTTTAAAGAGTTACAAATAATTGATGGTTTAGGTTGGACCTTTATCAGTGATCAACAAAAGGTTTGCATTTCAAACTTTTGTATTTATATTTAATATGTATTTAAAAGTAGAAAATTAGTTGATTTATTATTTATTTGATATAACAGGGTCTGATGAAGGAGTTAAGAGAGCTAGCACCATATGCAGAAATCAGGAATTGTGCTAGGCACATATGGGCAAATTTCAAGAAGGTGCATAAGGGAATAGAGTACAAGGCATTATATTGGCCAATACTTTATGCAACATATGAGGCTAAATTTAATTTGAAGTGCAATAACTTGAAGGACGTTAATGAAGCAGTTGCCAATCATTTTATTGCCAAAGATCTAAAGGTGTTTTGTAAGGCTTTTATTTTGCCAATAACCAAGTGTGACAGTGTGGACAATAACATGGCCAAAACCTTTAATGGGTGGATTTGTAGAGCAAGAACATTGCATATTATTGACATGCTAGAGGAGATCAGATCTACACTAATAGAGATGATGAAAATTAAGTCTGATTTGATGGCTAATAGTAGGGACAAGTTATGCCCAAGAATCAGGAAAAAGGTTAAGGATATGAAATGGAATTCAAGGTTCTATGTTGCTAAACCTACATTGAATTATAAGTTTCAAGTGAGAGTTGGTGATGAGCAGTTTGTAATTGATTTACAATCACAGACTTGCAGTTGTAGGGGATGACAACTAACAGGTATACCCTGCATACATGGGATCTCAGCGGTTCATTATATGAAGCAGGATGTAGCTGACTATATAGATGTGGTTTACAAGAAAGAGATGTATCTCCAGGCATACAGCTGTGCAATTAGGCCACTTAATGGAAAAGCTATATGGCCAAGTATAACTGACTCACCAGTTGCTCCGCCTCAGTTTAGGAAAATGTCGGGCCAACCTAAAATACAAAGAAACAAAGCAGTTAAAGAGAGGGAACCCAGCAACTTAAGCAGACAAGGGGTACAAATGCAATGCAAACATTGCTTTGCATATGGGCATAATAAAAGAGGTTGCCCATTTAAAGACAACTAGAACCCTCCTCCTCAGCCTAAAACAAGCATAAAACCTATTAGTATTTTTTATTTATTACTTATTTAAGTTTTTAATTTTTTTTAGTTCTATGTGTTGTTATTAATGACAATATTATGTTAAGATGAAGAGAAGAGTTAATTTGCCAAGTGGACAGTCTGCATCAAGCCAAGGTCCATCAAGAGAGCATCCATCAAGAGTTAATCCAGTAAGAGAGGGTCCATTTGATAAGGCAACCATGGCTACCATTGCATATGAAAGAACAAAGGCTCAAAAAGGATATGGACTATGCATTTCAGCTGATACAGGAAATATATTTTTTCGGGTAAGAGTTATTAAATTGATTTGTGAACTTTGTGAATTTGGTGAAATGTGTGAATTTATGTGTTGTGTTGCTCCATGTTTTGCTGAAATGAATAATTATGTTTTATTTGTGTTAATAGATGTCTAGTGAAAGAAATGTAAGGTTCATTAGTGGCAGACAGGCCGATCAATCTGCAGCAGCTGCAATCCAAATTAAAGAGCCTAAGACATCAAGGAATACACGAAGTAGAGTTGCTCAACAATCAAAAGAGAAGGAGCCATGCATCAAAAATTTGTCACAGCAAAGCACAGCGGCCACCAAAGGGAAGGGACCATTGCATAAAGAAACACAACTGCCAATGGGTGCCATGTCTAAGTTTATAAGCTATACAACCACACCATTGAACACCAACTTGCAGAGCTATCAAGGGCAGGAAGTTTTGCCCAAGCCTCAGCAAAAGTTTAAAAAAATTTAAGCTGATTTGAAGTTATTTTAACTGAGAATGAATATAGTGACTAATTTTTTGTTAGGATCATTATTTTTTATGGACAGTTATTTATTAGCTACTGTCCAAGAAGCTCGGTTTAGGCCAAAGCTTTATTTTTGTTCACAATGACATTGTAATTAACAAGTAGATGTTAAATTACAACATCTACTATAATTAACTAATGCTTTTGTTATCAGTTTGTGATTCTCGTACTGTCCAATTTGTTTTCAGCTACTGTCCAGGAACTTGTAATTTTTTTGAATGTCAATATAAGCCTGCTGATAGTGTTCTAGGAAGCTAATGTCAAACATCCAAAAATCAACCAATAAGCCAACACCTGAATTAATAAAACAATAAATTAGCATTACTATTATCTTGTTACAATAACACATTCATTACTCCTACAAATTTGCATCTAAGACAATAGAAAATAGTTACAAACTAGCATGACTATTACAAAAAGATGCATCAAGTCACCTCTAATAGGAGCACTATCAGTTCCCAAAAAAAAAAAATTGCCTCAATTAGCCTATATAAACACATAAAACACCATGAATATTACAAGCACATACAAACCCATCTTATACATATCTTTGCTCCTTTTTAATTTCTTCTTCTCCAATTCAGTCAAGTTCATTGTCAGTAATGCCTTCATCCCTCCTGTTAGTGTTGTTGTTATGCATCATTTCCAAATTTCCATTTAGCTACTTCAATTCATTCAAAACCATCATCATCCTTTCATTAACCCACTCATCATGCCATTTGAAGAAATCGCATTGCATATTCTATAAGAAGAATCACAGAACCGAAAACTATAACACATAATAAATGTAAAATTATTAAAAATTAATAATTGAAATTACATAGTAATTGCAAGATAAAAACACGTTTACTCATTTTGAAAAAAGGGTACATTACAAGAACCAATTGTTTGATTGCTTGCAGTTTGAATAATAGGTATAGTACATTATTCAAAGAACTAAATTCTTCCCAATACCCAAACTTTGAAACAAATTATCAACTATTTCACACATATCTTCATATTTGCACTTCTCCAAAATATACGCCCATGATTTAATTCAGTTCTTGATGTCAAAAAACGAGCGGGATTGCCACAATTGCATTTCATTACATCACAGTAGATTTGATTGCTTGCATTTGATTGCACTGACATATTTTCTTCAATTACCTACGAATTCAATGAAGAGAAGCTATGTCGACCTTCAATTTCTGAAATAATGTCTGGAGATGAATCTCAGAGCCCTATAGAATCGATGGAGAAGAAGAAGTGAAGCACGCGATTTGGTCCTTTTAGAACCCTAATAACGTGAATGAAAAAAGATTTGACATATACGGTACCGTTTTGTTTTGTCCAAAATGGTGAGTTTTGAAATTTTTATTTATCTTTTTCATTATTTTCCACGTGTGTTAATAAGTCCCATGTCAACACATCCACGTCAGCACTGGAGCAACCAATTTTGACCAAGGATAGATTTGCACTAGGTCGAAAAGTTGGTATGTCAATTCACCACAATTTTGAAATTTAGATAGATTTGCAAAATGGCCATTAGGTCATGGTAGATAGAAATAAAAACTTTTTTTTTAATTTAAACCATAGCTATCCACTGAGCTCTGATTAATTCAGATACAAATATATAAATATAAACAAGTATTAAACAAATTAATTAATTTTTTTACCTGAAATAATTAATTGATTTGATACATTAATCTATGGTCATAGTTGGCTAATGAGTAGACGTGACTTGCTAATAGCTGGCTAATGCTCATGGTATCAAGAGATAAAACATACTACATGCCTTAAATATTTAAAGAAAATTTTAGATATTATTTAATCTTTACACACTAAGTTAGCTTACTCGCTATAATTAGATAAATACTGTGTAAAGGTTAATAGTATCTAAAGTTTCCTTTGAATATTTAAGGCATGTAGTATGTTTATCCCTTTTTAGTAGAAGTATTAGCTAACTATTAGCAAGTCACGTGTACTTATTAACTAGCGGAGTGGGTGTGATAGATATACACTAGTAGTATTGTCGAATCCAATCTGCCATGGGCTGAGGATATGCTCCTTCGCTATTTCAATGATCAATTTCAGTTTAGCATCATCAGGAATGGAGTTTATACATAATCTCTCCCTTATCTGAGTAAAGGATAAGATTAATCAGAGCAAAGTGTATGTGATCAGAACTTAAAAAAAAAAGGAACTGAAGAAATAAGCAAGCCTAGATCTTAGTACAATTGCCAACCTCATGATTAACATGGTTTCCAGAAAGCAATTCAGCTGCGGCATTTGTAAATTTGCTTCCATAACGCTCACCAAACAGCTTTCTGATAACTCTTGCAGCTCAGGCAGATCCCCACACCATGCTGTAGCAAATATTAGTGTTGAAATTGCTTCACTAATATCTTCAGGACAGTCCATGCAAATTAGCAAAAGACACGATCGTGTACCATTATCTTCCAAACTGGAATACAATTAAAGATTATGTTCCCTTGCTGTATTAATGATTTCGTACTTGTATCTGCGTGTATATAACGGAATCTACTGATGATAAATTCACAGTAATTTCCTAACAAATTTAATGCATCCAATTCTCTATGATTCTCAAACGGCTGCTCGGCCTTAAATTGGATTAGTCACAGTTCGCTGAACTTTCAATACTAGTGCTTCAAAAACATTTAATAAAATTTGGCTCGCCACTTCAGTATTTGTTTGTTGGAATTAATGGAGATCTAATTTGTAAGAGTGGAGGGAAATGGGCAGCAGTTGCCTCAAAGCAAACTGCCCACCCACTTGCTGGTTATACATTTACAACAACAAGCTAACGGTTTTGTAAATTTAGAATTTTTTTTAAGTCAAACCATTACTTTAATTTTTTTAAATCAAACCATTACTTCAATTTATCAATATTCCCGTAGTGTAATTAACTACCATGATACCATGCTTTGTATGGGACCCGTCAAGTCCTGACCGGGAATGTTACACTCCTTTATTATAGAATACAAAGTGCTTTCATATTTTTTCTTTGAAAAATTCTTATCTATATTAAGTATATTAAACCTAACAGATGGATATATAACATATAACATAAAAAAGTATTTTTTTTTAATTAGTCAAGTAGTTTGACTTATATATTACACATCTAACTATAAGATGTAATATACTCGGAACAGTAAATCTTTGCATGTTGTTGTTAATTAATTTTTTGAGACAAAATTTTCAATTAAAAAGATTTTGGTCTTCTTCTTAAATAATTTCACATGGTATTCTAATGTTCCTTTGCTCACACAGTTCAATATATTCATGATATACAGCCTAAGGCAGTTGCAAATAAATTATACTTGACATTAGGCCAGGCTGCTTTACGAAACAAGATTGCCAACCTTAATGGATAGACGCAAGAAACTGAAGGAAAGCTTTCTTTTTGTCCCTTTTAACTGCATGTTTTCCATGTTCAAGAACGAAGGTAGACAATTGCTGTTCTCCCAGGATCTTCATTTTCTTTCAAAATAGGCCACAGAAAGCTTGTCTGAGCCGCAATTTCGAAAATTACTAGTTCGGTAGGCATTATTGTTAACTCTAGATCCTACAAATAATTGGTCTGAGCTTCTATACCAGCAGCCAATGAAATTACATACCATTACTTATACATAGACAATTTAAGTGAATGAAACAAATGCCGTATGGATATATGTATATATATTGACATTTAGCGGGAGAAAAACAAATATGGGTGCTGTTGATTTTTCTTCACAGAAGGTAAGAATTTGAAAAACTCAGCTCAGTTGCTTGCCGTAGTTTTCCAGTTAGCAACCCGATGACATTAGCTAGATGTTAACCGATGTTTGGTCAACAAAAATTTTCTGCAAATAGTTTAGATTGCTTCATTGACCAAAATTTTGTAGTTTAAATTATGCTCATGTAGCCTATATATAATTTCTTTTCTACACGATAGTGGCAACCCACATAGGTTTTAGAATGAGTCTAAGAATTCATATAAATACAAGCGTGTATTAAACAAATTAATTGATTTGATACGAACATCAATCTATGATCAACTAAGCTTATGTAGCTTAGTTTTAAATTAATTAAACAATACAAGCAAAACGCTTAACATGCACTTCCAAAAATTAAGCACCAACTCAAAACTTCGTATCACCGAATATTGAGTAACCTAATTATATACCTTCTAAAGGTTCAATTTTTAGCTCTCTTTCCTTGTTATATATATATATATATATATATATAATAACCTAAAACTTTGCACCAAGGGCTTCTATCCATTTTTTAATCTGTCTTGCCTATGTGTTATAAAAAGAATATAAATTTGAAGTTTGAATTTAAGTTATTTTAATTATTATTATATGTTTACTAATATAAAAAAAATGGGTAAGAAGAAGATATCATCATTATATAGCTAATTAAGCTAGGCAGTTAGACTTTTCAAAATAGAGAAAAAAATAAAACTAAACTAAACAAGAAAATGTAGTTTTAGTTTTCAATTTCTATTTTGTGTAGGAAAGAAAAAAGAAGACAGTAAATTAAGAAGCGTATAAACTCACCAAGCCAAAAAGTGTGGTATATTCTGTTTGGCAAACATACATAGTTCATAATGGGATCTGGGAAATTCGTATTCTAAAAAGAATCAAAATCTTGAAATGGATAGTTTTACTTAGTAATATTATTACCAAATCTGAAAACAAAAGGTCTGAGTTACTATATGCAAAATTATAGTAGCAAATTGACGTGTTGCTAAGAAAGAAATATATTTATATGCTTAGCTCTTTGCTGGATTTGGTGAAACTAATCCTTCAATTAACATATTTATTTAAAAATTATTCTTATCCAAGAATTTGTAGAACATGAATTTTGGTGTAATCTTGACCTTATTTAAACTACTACCAAACTTTACATCTAAAATTCAATGACAAATTGCATTTATACTAATTAATTTAGTTGCAAGTTTTGAATTAAAATATTAAGCCAGACAGCTAGATTAAAAGTTCAATTTTCCATTTTGCTGCACGTTACCTTAACTTCCCAGTTCTTTATTTCCCCATGTGAGATATGTTAATATTGCTAATCTTTGTCCACTTGCAGAAATAGTGGGCAATATGCACATATACAATTAGAACACTCCTATACTTAGAGAATAGTCTCTAAAATTGCTAAAAATTCTAAGCCCGTTTCATTATAAAACCATACGCAAGGTCTTCTGATCTTTTATTACCCAGTGCCCAAATTCATGGCTTCTAAGTTCTCTCCTTCAGCCAATACCACTGCCCCTATCACCATTTCCTCTTCCTCATTATGCCCTTCCTCCCCTAAAACATCTCAAATCTCCTTACCCAAAAGGCGAAACTATTCCTATGTTAATCCTAGGCTAGTTTCATGCAAAGCTACAAATGATCGTGATGATGATGATCGCCAAAACTCTACTACCAGAAGAGATGTTCTAATTGGTCTTGGCGGCATATATGGAGCAACAGCTCTTGGCGATCCGTTTGCTTATGCTAAGCCAGTGTCAGCCCCTGACATAACCAAATGTGGCGAAGCAGATTTGCCTACTAGTGCCAAACCCACGAATTGCTGCCCTCCACCATCCACAAAGATCTTAGATTTCCAGCACCCTTCTTCTAACTCTCCATTGCGTATCAGACCCGCAGCTCATTTGGTTGATGACGCTTACCTAGCTAAATATTCTAAAGCTATTGAGCTCATGAAAGCTCTTCCTGATGATGATCCCCGTAGCTTTAAGCAACAAGCAAATGTTCATTGTGCTTATTGCGATGGTGCTTATCATCAAGTAGGGTTTCCAGATTTAGACCTTCAAATTCACAATTCTTGGCTTTTCTTTCCTTTCCATAGGTACTATCTTTATTTTCATGAAAAAATCTTGGGTAAACTAATTGATGATCCAACTTTCGCTTTGCCTTTTTGGAATTGGGATGCTCCTGCTGGAATGCAAATGCCAGCTATGTATGAGAACCCTAAGTCACCACTTTACGACCAGTTTCGCAACAAGAATCACCTGGCTCCAAAACTTGTTGATCTCGATTATAATGGTAGCGAAAATCCCACTTCAAACCAAGCACAACTGTCAAGCAATCTTGCTATAATGTATAGACAGATGGTGTCCAATGGTAAGACTGCCAAGCTCTTTCTTGGAAGTGCTTACCGTGCTGGTGATGAAGAAGATCCTGGAGCTGGTTCCATTGAGAACATCCCACATGGTCCAGTACACATCTGGTGCGGGGATAACACACAGCCAAATCTTGAAGACATGGGCAATTTCTACTCAGCTGCGAGAGATCCAATCTTTTTTTGTCATCATTCTAACGTGGATCGAATGTGGACGCTATGGAAAACATTAGGAGGCAATAAAAGAACTGAGTTCACAGACCCTGATTGGCTCGATGCATCATTTCTTTTCTACGATGAGAATGCTAAACCTGTTCGCGTTAAGGTTAGAGATTGTATTGACAACAAAAGACTCGGATATGTTTATCAGGATGTTGACATCCCTTGGCTCAATTCTAGGCCAAAGCCAAGAAGATTGATCAAGAAAGTAGCTAATAATAAGGTGTTTCATCATCATGATCAGGGAGCTGCACAAGCAGCTGAAACACAGAATTTGACACCAATAAGGTCTTTCCCTTTAGTGTTGGATAAAGTGATAACCACCATGGTTAAAAGGCCAAAGAAATCAAGAAGCAGAAAAGAGAAAGAAGAGGAAGAGGAGGTGTTAGTGATAGATAGGTTAGAATTTGAAAGAGATGCTGCTGTGAAATTTGATGTTTATGTTAATGATGAGCATGACTCGCCGAGTAGTCGACCGGATAATACTGAGTTTGCTGGAAGCTTTGTGAATGTTCCTCATAAGCATAAACATGGGAAGAAAATGAAGACATGCTTGAGATTAGGGCTTACAGATTTATTGGAGGATTTGGGCGCTGAAGATGATGATGGTGTTGTGGTCACTTTGGTGCCAAGGTATGGTAAGGGTCTTGTTAAAATTGGCGGCATCAAGATTGATTTTGCTCGAGATTAATGCATGAATATCGACACCAAAATAAATTTTCTTTTTTCAAAATATTGAAATGCATCATGTAATGTTTATAATATGGCGAAAAAAGACTAATTTATTTTGGTGAAAATAATAAATAGATACTTTTCAATTTGATATTTAATATTTTTATTTGTCTGTACCACAATTTCTAATGAGAAAGTAGTTAGCTGATAACTTCTCTATAATGACATCATGAAATGTGCAGTGTTTAAATTTTGTCGTCATGAGGGAATGATTGTCTCCTATTGTACAGTTTATCAATACCTAAGTCATGTGACCTCCCTATTAAAAAAATTATAACTAATAATTATCTATATTCAATAAATAACTAAAATCAGTACAATATTTTTACCAAAATAAAACTAATGGAATATAGTGCATGTATAAAGAGAACGAGAAAATCACAAGAGAAACAAAATTTTAGTGAAAAGAAGATAAATTAATTTTCGAGTTAAATTCAATTAATTGAAATAGTATGTGATTATAATTTTTATTAATAATTGTGCATATTAATCATATGAATGAATTTTTTAACGGAAAGTGAGAAATAAGATCGAACACTTAATTTATTAATGTCTTAAAAGAAGTTATATTATTTGACTGTTTAACCTTCGACAATCATATAAATACTTAAATGGATTTTTTGGTTAATAATAACTACTAATAAATAGCTATAAAATTAATTAAATAACTATTAACTTAGCAGAATAATATAATTAAAAAGTTTCTACCTATTTGATTACATGTATTTATTTTCATTTATATATCAGATTAGTTGATGGGTACTACACGTTTATCAATTCCAAATAAGTAAGATACATATGAATTACGTTTAAGTATAAAATATTTATGATAGGCAATTTTTTCCGTTATAATAATTTCAAACTTCATAGATTAGTTAAACAAAAGCAGGTAATGGTGGTCAACAGTTTTTGGGTATGATTTATTTATTTATTGGATCCACGCAACAAGGAGAAGTGGAGTGGTTTTGGCCAGCAGAACCTGCAACTGTAGGAATGATTTTGTAAAGTTAAAAAAATCAGGAAGTGGCACTGAATGTCCAGGATATTATTTATTGCAAATTGTGCTTCTCAATTTTTTTTTTTTTAAGCAAAAGAGAGTTGTAGGTCTTATTGCAGCAGTTCAAAGTGCAAGTGTTTGTAAAATATGGTCATTCCTTAAATCCAGACCTAACAGTGCTCTTGGCGACCCGTAATTCAAAGGAGGCATTGCTTGCTTTTTAGCTACTATTGAGTTATAGTTAACTAATAAGTAATTTTTTATAATATTAAATTATTATGAGTTTGATTTTTTATTACTATAATTATTTTTAAATTATTAATTGTTAAGATAAATGCATTCCCTTTAGCAATTCAAGAAAAAAATCTTGTTAATATGTAAATTTTAAATTTTTTTATTGATTTAATGATTTTTATTTATCAATTATGACATTTAAGAAAATCATTTATTTTTTATTGTTAAGTTATAATACACTCACTATATATTATTATCTAATTGAATAATAAAATATAAATATACTACTAATATTATTATTGTTATTATTTTACATAAAAGAAAGGGTACTCTCTCTTTTTTTCTTAATTTTGCCATTCAAATTCGTATAATTTTTTTAAAAAAATGAAGACTTGAATTAAAATAATTTTTGTCAAAAATTAAGTAGTCAAATAGTAAAAATTATGTCCTCTTTTATAGTCTAATAATTTAAATAATAAATATTATAAAATAAAATTATGTATTCAATCCTCCACTCCTTGACCTCCTCGAATACTAAAATCCTCTTTAAAGTGTACAGTATGTTTATTTTCCGACACTTTGTGAAACTTTCCTACATAATTTTTTTAAAAAAAAGTCAGAAGGGCCTTTTAAGGCCCAAATAATAGCGCCTGGCCTATGACATGAGATGGCTAAGCCTCGGGCCTATCACTTTCGCAATGCAAAATGCACCACTCATAAACAAAACAGCAAGTCGTTCAAAGAATAAGAAAACGACGAAAGAATGTGTATTATTACGAAGACGGTAATTTCGAAATGGTGAAAATTTGGCAAGGAAGGACCGGTTGCATTAGCTTCAATGGCAAAACAAAGCATTCTGTAGCAAGTTCTAGACTTGCAAAAATCTTTACTAAAAAACGCACACCACATGCTTGATGTTATGCTTATGAGAAATCCAAAATTTTCAACATATAAGCCATGTGGAATTTTATAAACTATAGAATTACTAATTAGGTGTAAGAAGAGAAAACGGAGGACAAAAAAAATACAATGTAATGTTTTGGAACGGTACATTTACAAATATAAAATATTATTTTATAAGTGACTTTTTGCAAAAAGAATTAACAAAATTAAACAATCAGTCACTCAATTACATGTAGAACTTCAAAATTACACATACTTAGACATGGTGGAATAAATAATATATATATATTTTTTTTTTTTTTTTTTCTTAGTAGCTAGAATTTAGCTCAACGATTCTTTATATAGAGACTCAAGGCAGGCAGTTGGTCAAAATTAAAAAAAAAGCAGTACCTATAGTGGTTGATACTTCATGACAATAATCTCACCTTGATTTATTGTCGTACCAGGTAGCATATAACACACATTATAATTAATGGGTTCTCTTCTTTTTGTTTTGTTTTTTTTTTAAGCGTTTAATGCTTTTTTTCATAAAGTAATTAGCACTAGTTGTGAGGATCAGTCTCTATTTCATGTGCCAGTTCCCTTGTGAGCTTGTCAGCACGGTCATCATGTCCACCGGCAAATGTATAAACCCTGAATGCAAACTGAAAAGCCCTCCAAAGCATTTTAGCGTTAACTTTTTTAGCTTCTGCTGCTTTTGCTTCTCTGCTCTCCTGAACAAATCCAAAACCAAGTTTTTTTTTTTACACACCACTTTCAACTGATCATATATATTATCTAACATTTCAACAATAATGTTATTACCTTAAGTGCCAGTTCCATACAATTAGAGGAAACATCCACCATTGATTCCTTGATTTGCACAAGGATGTTGAAGTCAAAGTCTATATTGTGACTTTGGAATTTCTTGGATTCCTCATCTTTGGTTCTCTCCAAAGCATCCATTTCTCCTTTAATCTGTATGTATATATATGTTGTTTAAATTTGATATAGATATCTTTACAATTAATCAGGCTTCTAACTGTGTTTGTGATAATTTGAACTTGCCTTATTGAAGTAACGTTCAGTCTTGTCGAGTAGTTGCCCCAGGGGAGTCCCTAACTTCCAATTCTGTAGTTCAGAAACTATTCCATTCAGCTTTGAGTATAGTGCAGTTGCAGTCCTCAATGCTTCAAGCTTTTTTTGAGGAAAACCTTCAAACCTTGCAAGCACCTGCGATAGTAGAATTGCTTGTCTGATTCTGAAATGGAACATGTAAACTTTAAAGCATAGTTTTTTTTTGGGTAATATTTCACCTGTGTTTCATCGGTTAGATGCTCAAGAATGGATTCAACATGTTGGTGGAATTTGATCAGCTCAGTCATGTCCTTAGTTTTGAAAGTACTGATGGTAGTCTTCAGCTCTGTGATTGACTTTGCATGCTTCTGAACGTCCTCTTCGATTTTTTGGAAGTATGCTGATCTGAGACAGGAATCAGTGATTTTATTAGGATTTATAGTTCAAGGTGTTTCCAGTTTCCTTGAAATAAAGTTGAGTCAAATGGACCATAAGCTGATGTTAGATTTCTTCAGTGACTACACCTCTTTGTCATCTCTGCCAGAGCATCAGCCATTCCTTGCTTTCCAGAGGCACTACTTGCCGCTGTATTTTTTTGTCCATTGGCTGATTTAGTGTTTTGATTTCCTCCTTCCAATTTACGTTTGAGAGCCCGATACAAATTGCTCATTTGGCTTGATCTTCTTAGTTTAGTCTGCACTTTCTTAGGGCGTAAGGATCTTGCTGCACCAGGTGGAGGAGGTGGTGGAGCAGCTCCTTTTCCAAGAGGCATGGGTGGTGGTGTTGGCATTGGATGTGATCCATTTGAAGACGTAACGGGCGGTGGTGGCGGAGGTGGTGCTGTTGTCGCACTTCCTGTTGTCTTAAGTGGTGGAGGTGGTGGTTGTGGCAATGCAGCTATTACAACTCCTGATGTCATAACTGGGGGCGGCAGCGGCGGAGGAGGCGGTGCCAATGGGATACCTACTGCTGAAGCTGCCGCTGGTGCTGATAGGTTATTAGGCTGTGACATTGGTTGTGGTGGCCTCCCTGTTTGTGGTGTTGGTGGTAGTTGTTGCAGAGATGTTAATGGCAGTGGGACACTCGCTGCTGCTATATTGGGTTGCAACATCGGCAGTGGGGATGAGGATAGTGGTTGCTGAGCTACCCCAGTTGGTTGCAGAGTAGGTAGTGGTGGTGGAGGAGGGGAAGGTGGGGCTGCTACAATATTTTGCAGCATGGGTGGTGGTAATGGTTCAGATGGCGGCAGGGGAGCTGCCATTTTCGCTTGTGGTGCAGGTGGCAACGGTGGGGAAGTAGGTATTGGTCCTGGTGTTACGTTTTGTGATAAAATAGGTGGCGGTGTCAACTCTCTGGATTCAGTGGTTGCAATTATTGAGGCGGTTGCAACCTTTGGTGATCCATTTCTGACGCTGAAATCTCCATCACCGTCAGGATTTGCTGCTTTTGCCACTTCAGAATTTCTGCTTGATTCCATTTCAAACATCAAGTCCTCATCTAAGCTGGTTTGGTTTGAGGAATTGCTCTCAACTTCCATTTCTACCATTGTTTCTTCACCCACATTGTTCTTGAGGTTCAAGGTGTTGTTCTCTTGAGCTCCAAAATTTGGAGGCATGTGGAATGAGAGGCGTTTTATATCAATTGGGTTCAACTTTCCCACGGCTTGAACTCTCAAAGACCGCAGAAGGGGCGATGTGCAAGGGGAATCCGTAAACTGTGGAAGAACAGATGTTGGAGTGACCGGAGAACCACAAAATGGGGGGCTCTCGCTTTCTGAATGGGACCCTGCTAAAATTCTGCTAAATGCAGTATCTGCTTGACCATCTTTGTTCTGCTCCTCTTCATCCATTGAATCATACTTTTCTTTAGCCACTTTGATTAAGCAATTGAGTGTTGCCAGTGTCTTTTCAACTGCCAAGGAAAGTAATCATATCAAATAGACGTCATCAGAATCAATCAGGAAAGTCCAAAGTTGTATAACATACCAAGTTTTTCTGAATTGAGTTTATCATTATTGTGAAACATGTCAAATGTCAATTTGTCCATCCAGTCCTGATTCTTCGTCCATGAATCTCCAGTAATTCTCAGACCCTCGCAAAAGTAGACCAAAACCTATTTGAACGCGGAAGATTATTATTGCTTTCTAAAAATAGCAATCAGTATTTTCCTGAAAGCAGTTCATGATGCAAAAAATTATAAACCTTGTCAATAGATGCTTCCTTAAGCTCTGATAATTGGGTCTTGGATATGATTTCAGGTTGAAACTTGTGTAGATCTTTAATGGTTCTCGAAACTAGCTGCAACAGTACAATAAGTAGTTTAGATCAATATGCAGTGTTGTATACTTTTGAATCGTTGCGAAGAGGAAGGTGTGCTATGCTACTTCATTTATGCTTTCAGTGCCGTCACAAGGTGGCAGATCAATGATGTCCCTGAAAGTAAAAATCTTCCTCCTAAGTTCCATCATCAGGATAAAGTTACTTGGGCTTCGACGAGAACGTTCCATCATTGGTCCTGTCTGGTCCTTCTTCTGACTCTTGGGTGATTGAGAGGTCTTCACTAAGTGAGCACTTTTCATTATCTGCAGCAATATTCTTGTTTCTGTCAGAATGGCAGAGCCAGCACTGTATTACTTATTCAATAGCAAACCATATGTATATATTGCACCATATTTTCTATGTCATGACAATTCATGATATTTAAGTTTGCATAACCTCTAAAACTTGTCAGCATAAATTCCTGTCAGAGTTCAAGCTTCAAAATGGCAAGTAATTTAATCTTTTAATCAGGAAATTTTCCATGTTCATAATCATTGAGGAATTCTAATTGGAATTTTGTTCCTTCATCCTATTTGCTATATTAAAATATGATGGAAATTGCTATTGTATTGGTAGCCACTCTGAAACCTGCATCGCAAGTAATAATTTTGATGTCTTGATTATCTCTAATCTTTATGTGAAAACAACTGATATTAGATAGCAGGAAATTCACAAGATCATGAACAAAACGGAACAGAAAAAAATCTTTTCAAAACTAACATTGATGGGATTCAGAATCTTAAAAACATAAATGAGAAATCTCATTCCACAAGTTCACAGCAATATAGTCAGGATGTTGGAACATGAACACAAAAAACATGAAGGTTACAAGATTTTTTCATTATAATGGAGAGATAAGAAAAAAAAAAGTACAAACATAAAAACATGGAAGTGACAGGATTTTGTCAGAATCATTCAGATAAAAGAAGTACATACCTCAAATTTGGAAAACTTGCGATGAACGAAAAGCAACGGTTTCAAACCACAGAGACCGTCAGTAGTAATCATAACGTGACAAAGCTAAACAAGAGAAGTCATTAAAGAAATGCAACAGAAATGATAGTGGCGGTGATGAAGAATTGACCATTAATAAAGAAAAAAAATTCTATAAACAAGAAAATGACAGAAAAAAAAAAATTTGTCAAATTTTTCTTTTTTTTTTTCAATAAGATTATTTTATATATTTTTAGAAGGAAACAGAAGAAACATTGAAAATGCTAAAGGGGTTTTGTACATGAACCATTAACGTGCCTCGCATTACCAAATTCTAAGTGGAAAATTGGTCTCCGGAACTCCTCTGAGGAGAGCGGGCCAAAAAGACAGAGAAGAGAGCTGCCCTTTTTATTGCATGGCTTCCTCCGCATAAGATGTTGCCTGCCTTGCTGCTATGGTTCCTATCTGTTTGTTAGTGTCTAAAGCTTTTACGATTGGAGATTTTTTTTTGTTTTGTTTCTAACAGCTATCAAAACAATTGCAGCAACTATTTCTTTTTATTGTAGGGCTAATTTAGATTCTTGACAACTAATACTATATATATTATTTATGCTTGAACTACTTTTATATCATGGTGTTTACTATATATGTCTTTAAACATATATCTCATAATATGTAACAAACCAAACTACCTTTCATTTTTTTCTTTATTGATCTTGTTCTAATATGATTTGCTTATGTGCCTAATAGTATCATATTAATCACTAAGGAATATGCTAGAAGTTATTCTCTTTTCTTCATCCCTTTTTAGGACTAGTCACATAATTTTTTTGGGGAGATTTTTACTTCCATTTAATAATCAACAACCGTTTAGATTGGTAACTATTCTTGCTTAAACAATATTCTGATTCAAATTGTGGTATATATAGTCGAGTTAAATTAGTTGTTTAAAGACCTTTGTCATCCTTATAGTCTTGTTCGGATCAAATCGAATTAGTCAGAATCCAATAGACTTATAATACTGGTGATTTAAACTAAAAAAGAAAAAAAATATATATATATATATTATACCTATCAGTAGATGAATGACATATTTTGGGTGTTTTAATACAATGGATAGCTAAATTTGAAGAGTATATATAAATAACAGCGGCTCGAATGATTGGGGCAGTTGATGATATTAAGACTTTAGAATTATTTATTACACGATGTACAATACTTAATCTGATTTTGTCCAAACTCCACGCTTTTATGGTTGAAACTTGAAACTTGAAAGCGTGTGTGCGCGCCTCATTCCTTCAGCGGTTCATCACTGACCATTTGTTTCCTCAAGATGAACTCCCATTTTCACGGAGAAGTTTTACTTGCTGAAATTTGGATCAAATGAATTCAGTTTATACTAATTTGCCATCAATCGTATAAAAGTAAAACTCAATTCAAACAATCACGAAATGTATACAACAGCAGTGAAATTTTTTATTACAAGGTTTGAGGTACATACCAGCCAAATCAATGGAACAGAACCTGAACTGAAGGTTTTTATTTTCCCGACGCCTTCAGAATATTCAGAATATACTCTATTTCCCAATATTACATACAAAAGAATGCGAAGAGTTGAAAGCTTTACATTATGACTTGTAACACTATACGAGCAATCATTGAGATTATGGCCTCAAGATCATTTCATGGATAGATGATGCATAATCTTTCCCATCCGCCAAAAATGGTAAAAGAACCAAGCAAAAATCATGAACTGACAATCTAGACAACCCAAATTCCGTTCAGCCTTTTCTTTTTTTATAAATCTTTCTTAAGCCGCCCTGATTTTGATGGAACTTACTTTGTTTGTCTGTTGAGCATTGGAATGAGTCTTGTTCCCGCCAAACTTAGTGGAGCCTTTCAGTTGTTTATTCTCTGATGGGATTTTCTTGGTTGCTGCTGAAGCAAAACCACCAGCTGCAGTTCTTTCAGCAATCCTTTTCTGGCGCTGAATTGCTAATTCTTCCATCTTCTTCCGAATCTCTTCTTCCTGTTCACAAGCATGTTGCATAAGAAGTTAAAAAGAAATAAAAGGTAATCAATAGACAATTTAATTAAGCAAATAATTAAGGATTTAACTACCTTCTCCAGCTTGCTCCTCTGAACTAAGGGCCTGCTTGCCAGGGATGGCTTCCTACTCTTAGACACCATGTCAGTTTTGTTGTTCCGAGGGTATCCAGGCAACACTTTGGATCTAGCTTCTTTGCCTGGAACTCCTCGTGCTTTATTTTCCTGTTTCTTGGCAGTAGTGCTGTCACAATTTGAAGTCTGCTTCTTATCAGCACCATTATTAATTTCTCCGTTTGAGCTCCTTCTGTCAATTTCCATGAATGATATGTCAATTCCATGATCTGCAGTCCAGGATTCCCTAGCATATTCAAGTCCAGAATCTCTTTCAAGCACCACACAAAGATCATTTGGTTCATGGGCACCCAGTGTTTCATAGCTATCTTTTGCAATGCCATTTTCTGGCTGGGCAGATAGAGTTAAATCTGCATCCATGCCTATGTCAGTTTTCCACTGAGAATCATACAGATCATCACCTGCTGGTCGATTATGTACCATGAAAGAATCATCAATGACTACATCTTTTTTAATTTTCTCGACTTTTAAACCATCACCTTCAAAGATAATGTCCTCACTGGTTGAATTCTGGTTTTCTGATTCCCCAGAATGGTTGACAACAAACCAATCTTCTCCTTTTACAGGCTTGATTATGGTTGACTCATTTGATAAGATACCCTTGAGCCTGATTCCTAATTCTTCCATTCTCTGTGGAATTACCAAATCTCCATCCATATAATCCCTTCTCTTCACAAAAGAACTTAGATTCTCTGCATTTTCAATATCTTCCAGCCTATTTCTTTCTTCATATCCTCCATCCCTTTGAGTCACTACAAAAGAATCACCTCCAGCCATTCGTTGTTTTGATACTTTCTCTGATTCCAAGTCCATTGCAGGAATGACCGGTAATGCAGTTCCATCTTCTGAACCTCTGACAGCAAAATCCTCATCCCTAGCCTCCATTGAATGCAACTTTTCTACCCCATTAGCAGATGACTCCTCATTTCTCAACAGGATGTTCTGGAAAGCATCCCAATTTTCATTTTTCTTTCCTCCCTCAGCTGGATCATCTTGGGCAGTGGCATCATTTGACCCATTGCTAATGCCATTATTCTTATTTGAACGTTTTTTCTTATGATTACCCGAGTTGGACTTGTGTGATTTCTCCAATGATCCAACTGCATCATCTACCTGCTGCCTGATGGATTCTTCATCAATGAAATCCTCCTCATCAGAAGATTCATCAGAGGCACTAGTATTTTCCCCATTTCTTCTCTTAGGAGTAATGTAGTTAATGTTACGGATAACAACTGTCTTAGAGGACTTCTTCCTATGCTTTTTCCTGTGTGAAGAATCCTTAGAAGAATGCCTCTTATCTTGCAGCATGTATGAATCCGAGTCACTCTCTACCTCAGAGTCGCTGGACTTGGTTTCTCCATCTTCTCCTGAATGTTCAGATCCTTTTTTGCTCAGATATTTCTCCCTTTTTTCTGGTCCAGATTCTTTCAAATTAGGCAGCCACTGCATATTCATTGCATAATGAGGAGGAATAGGGAATGGATATCCTTGATATGGAGGAAGTTGTTGAATGGGGTTCTGGAAGTTGTACATATATTGAGGTATCTGGTTTGGCCATGACATTGGCACTTGCACTTTGGTAACATTTGATGGCATCTGATTTGGTGTTGCCAAGCTATCATCTGCAGAATAAAGCACTAGAAATGAGATCTAGTTCAATGGAGATGAATATTCGTAGATTGGCTTTTGAAGAAGTACGAATGAGAATACACATTACCCTTTTTGCTGTCAGAACTTGCATGACTTGTTGAATCAGATCTTGATGCATCAAAAGATCCATTTGACCCCAGATCACCTGCAGATCCACCTATGTGCAAATTTGGAGTGATATTTGGATTAAGGGTGCCAGCATCATTGTTAAGTACTATTCCTGATGTTCCCACAAATGACAGTTCCGATGGTGGACATGCCTCCATTGCTGCTAATTCCTCCATCCAAAGACCATCCCCTCTCTTTTTTTTACACAATTCCTTGAAATTGATGCATGCTTCCCTGCATATAGACAATAACAACTACTTGATTTCAAACTGCAGGATCAATACAAGGAGAAACTCCAATAAAATGAAGGATTCATTCACAAGGTATATTGATGTGTTCACAAGAATCCCACCACTTTTTGTAACTATTACAGCACCTCTTCTAATAGAAAATTATAAGCACTAATGAAGCTGTGAACAAAATTATTTGTTTGATAGAGAGAATTTCTGCCAAATCATACCTTAACCGTGAAGCTCCAAATGCGTCGGCAAAAACTATGAGATCATCTATATTATCCATTTCAAACCCAGCAACAAGGCCTCGGGCATAAGCCATAGCTTGCTCTCTGCGAAGTAATGTTTTCCGAGTTTCAAGTAGCCTTTGAAGCTGAATCCTGCCATATCAAAACAAATGAGTGATTAATGATATAGATGGAAAGACAGTGTATACTGTATACTTATAAAGATTTTCATTCGACTGGAAGTATGTTGAATTACTTAGAGTTTCCTTCTGGTGAAGCATTATTGCTTCTCTCAACTTCCCCTTTAATCTGGAAGCAAATAACAAATAAGAATTCAATTATTTATCTGATTTCCTAATTAAGAATGACAGTAACAGCAATCCACAAATTTTACAGGCAAGCCTTTACCTTTGAGGAATCACTGGACTTTCTTGTATTAGAATTGACTGGTAAGGCACTTCCTGGAAAAACAAAATTAATGAATAATTAGCACAAAAGGAAAGTAACACAGAAATCACAACTTGTTTTTAAAATCACTACATATTTGCTAGTGTATCTTCTACAATTGATGAAACTACAGGAATTCTGAAATTAGAAACTCTGCTTATAAGGATTTGTACCTTCCTCCAATTGTCCAGCCACATCTGAGCTTGACAGTTCATTAGCTTGAGCTGAATTCTCAATCTGCAAGATTTCCTTTTCTAGACTGACAAATCTCTCAAGTACTGCTGGCGTGCTAACAAAGCGCACAAACCTGTGCAAAGCAAGAGTAATTAGCAATAACTTTTTAAGCTTTTGGGAATGGAAGTTAATGCTTCAGTTGCTGTTGATTCCCTGATAGCTTTCAACTTGTGATTCTACTCGTGATTTATTCTTCTAATTCACTGCGGACAGGACATTTACATAATACATAACATACCACAAATTTTAACTGAATCCTAACCAATCAACTAACTGGTCCAGTAGATCAACAGCAAATTTAGGAATTGCGGATCCATTTAGCATCAGAGTCTGAATGTTTTTGAAGTTTGCCACCAAGAAGTTAAAACTTGAAAAATAGTGGTCACTCCCATTCTTAATTGCAGTAAATTTAAGAACTTGTAGCATAAATTATGAGCAATTGTACACTATACACTATACAGGAGTTGGGATAAAACCTGAGTATGAAACAAAAACTTCCAAGCTCATTGATTAGATATATAATTCTGGAGCTGTATGATTATCAGCTACATTATTTAAATACAAAGGAACAATATCATAACCCTTAATGTATTGACAAACAGAGTAATGTTGGATTAATTGATTACCTCTCAAAAGTAGCTTTGGTGAACCAAGGAGCATAAGTGGTTGGTGGGCAGAGTTTGATAGAATACCCACCTCGAGAAATTTGATCTTTAGCAAAATTGAGATGAGAAACAAAAGGTTCAAATAACCCAGAAGCCAATTTCTCAGTTTTTCCTCCATGGAAGAGAACAAGATCACATCTGTACATTAAAAAAAAAAAGGAAAAGTTACAATCTTTTGTTACTTGAAGAAAGCATAAAAACAAGAACTTTGGGTGGAATTACTGAGAGTAAGATTGTAGTAATAATAATACCTGGTTCTTGTTGGGGTGAGTTGAAACAGAGCATAGTCAAGAATAGTTGATGAACCCATTGAAAGAAAGAGTATGTATGTATATGGATGTGTCTCAAAAATGCATAATCTTGAATACAAGTAGCTAGAGATCAATGGTAAAGAGAGTGTAAAAGAGAAAGAAAAAAAAAAGAGGATTCTTTCTTGAAGTGTAATCTATCTTAGCATAATTCTACGGAATGGAACTCTGCAAGTGAATGATGATCGAGGAAAGCAGTTGTTGTTGACGAAGGGAACGTGTCTATCACATCTTTGAATAGTGCTGTAAGTGTAAATCAGCTGAAGGTGAAGGTGAAGGTGAAGTGAACAGCTAGACAAAAGATTAAAATGCCAGAAAATGAGTGAGAGAAAGACAGCCGGAGATGATGAGGAAATGTAGCTTTGCACATGCAATGCAAACATGCCGATTCCAAACATTTTTGGCCCAGCTTGGGACATCGAGGTCCACTAAAAAACGGCGCGTCGTTGAGGGTTCTAAGCCACTTGTCAAATTGGCATAATAAATGAAAGTTGTTTATTCTTTAAGTGCACTATTTTCACTTATATTTTTATTTAAAAGTAATTATCATTTTATTATACTAGTTAATATAATTTAATTATAATTTAAAATTATTTTCCTTTCATGAAATATTAAAAAATAAAACTTATTCTCATACTTTTGTATAAATATTCACATCATGGGAGGATTTATGAAAAAAAAACTCTAATTATAAAATTCCATTAAAATTATAAAATGTTTAATAATGCTGTGGAAAATATATTTATTTACTAAACTTTTTAGTTAATAACCAAGGATGGATATCCTCTCATGTTACTAAGAGTATGACCTAACATGTTTAGATCATTTTTACCTTTAGATACAAATCCAATAATTGAGATTTTTATAAAAGTGTAATTTTGAAATAGAAAATAGATGGTAATTTGTTAAAAAAATTCAATCATTAATTTTAAATTCAGTTGTTTGAATTATATAAACATACCCTATCGTGTTTATGAGAGAATCATAATCTAATAATCAAATAATCAAATATCTTCATATGGGATAGAGATTTCCACCATTAAAAAACCCCACATGTATATGCATTAAAAGGAAAAACTACCTAATCCAACTTTCATAAATTGTCAAATTGTAAAGAAATATGAGGAAAGGTGAGCGTTGATGGTCATTGTTAGAGAAATTAAGTGGCTAAAGTGACATTAAAAAAATGTCTTTTTCATTGCACTTGAAAATGTAAAAAAAAAAAAGGTCATTTTAATTATATTTATATGATTAACCTACCTTCTAGATTTTATACTGAAAAATGATTAAAAAAATAAATATGTGAAATTATTGTATTATCATGGTGGATAATCATAATCAATGACAAAAAAAAAGATAATAATAATCATATAACTTTAAAGTCAAAAACGTTATCTTAATACGATCCAATAATGCTACAACAATTTAATTTATATTTAAAAAATTTCAACAATTAATTAATGAAGTATCCATTAATATCTACCAATGGTTCAATGATGAAATGGAAGATTTTCCACATGCATCATCAGCCTTTCTTTTGTAGTTGGACGTGAAGCCAGCCACGAGACAGCTATGTAAGCAACCCTAGCTGGAAAGATACATGTGGGGTTAGCTAAATTTTGTATACAATATATTATACAATATAAATAAAGATAGCCACATTTAACAAAATATATTTCATTAGCAAAATCTTTTTCATAAAAAGCAAACAAAATAAAAATGAGAACTTATACTAACAGTTAGGATAGATAGAAGGAGTTGTTCTTATTTAAATAATATTTTAAATTTAAATTATGGTATTGAAATAAATGGATTAGTGGTATTGAAATAAATGGGTTTAAGTGAGTTAATATTTCAAATTTAAATTATGGTATTGAAATAAATGGGTTTAACTTTGGGTTCAAACATAATTAAAATGACTAGAACTAGTCACTGAGTGGTTGACCTTTATTTTTTATATGTCTTGATTGTTTAGTATATTTTAGATGTGTGATCTCCAACGTTCTTCAATCGCATTAATAGAGCTCTTATGATTTGAAACTTATACTTCACTGAGTGATTTTATTTAGTCGTAAATCGACTTTTTTGGTATTTAAATAAGTACAGTTAACTCTACCCAGAAGGAATTATACATAATTGGAAGTTTAGAAAAACAAAATCTAATTTCTTCAACATCTATCAATTCCAAGTTTGACAAGGCATAATTGATTTTGTAATGTGCTTCAACAAGATTGGCTATTGTTAAATTTCTTGTCAAGATTTTTTTTGAAAGAAAATTTATTGTCAAGATTTAGTACTTAGAATGTTGAATTTTCAAGAAATATTTTTCATACATAGTATACTTAATTTGAATTTTAAAAATGCTGAAATGTTGGTAAGATTTTAATCCTCATTTTTCTCATTCTGAATTGATATACACTTCTTTTTTGACCTTAGCTTTGTAATCAAAACCTAATAATTTTTTTTTATTTTGTTTTGTTCGTTTTGTTTTATAATATATATAAAAATAAGACTTTTATATATTTTTTAATTTTTGATATTGTCTATTTCGATATGCAGTATTCACGTCAACTTCAGATATTTCAAAATTCAAATAGAATAAACTTTTTTTAAAAAAAAAACTTTCATAATTATTAATATCATATTTTTTTTGATAACTGAGAAGTCAAGAGAAAGGAGGATCGAACCCGTAATTTCACCTTACAATATCCATCACATGAGCTACTATACTACAAAAGGAGAACTATTAATATCATATCTTGTTTACCATATAAATGCACTTTGAATAGCAGATGAATCTAAAAATAGGGATTTTTACATAAATGCCCAAAAAACTAATGCTATTGACATGTAATGTCCTATGTTTTCTAAATATTTCACACGTGTCCTATGTTTGTCAAAAATTACACACATGTGTCCATTTTTCTTTTCTTCCATCTTCCGTCTTGCGTCTTCTTCTTCCTTTCTTTTTTTACGTCTTCCTCTTCTTCTCCAATTGGTTTGTTTGCTTTGCTTTTGACTCTACAAAGACAAAAATAGAGCAGCCTCTATTTTATTTTATAGATATACACATACCCTCAGAGAGAGATGGATATTAATGATGAAGATGATTGTTGCAATTATAGGTCAAGAAAAGAGAATTTTGCATGCCGATTTTCATCTCTATCCATGAAAATTTTGTTGTTTTTTCCTACTCCTGCTCAAAGATTATCAAGAATCGACGACTGACGATGAAGGTATGTGAATCGCCACTCTTTGTTGCTGCTTCTTGTCCTCATTGTTGTTCAGTTACCACCTCTACATCTCCCTCATCTCCTCCATTTGCGCCACCACACCTCCTCCTTCTCATTCTTCATCTTCTTCCTCCTAATTGGAAATAGAGATGGTTATTTCTCTTCGAAGCTACTATGAATATCCATGTTTTCTTTATTGTGGCTATCGTTGTTGATTTTGTACTTTTAACTTTTTTTCTTCTAGTCTCTTTAATGGTAGCTTGAAAAGATCAAAATCTTTCTTCTTCTGCACATTTCTTGATCTTGGTGATGGTCCACTTGAGTACCAAATTGATAATCTTTTATGTAAAATTTGATGATACATTAAATGCTCGCAAGGTGTTTGATAGAATGCCAGAGAGGAATGTGGTGTTAAGTCACTTACTTTCCATGATCAATGGGTCAATTGGAACCCAAAGTAAAGAGATGGAGATTAATGATGAAGATGATTGTTGCAATTATAGGTCAAGAAAAGGGAATTTTGCATGCCAATTTTCATCTCCATCCATGAAATTTTTTTTTTAACAGGTTGTGAAGTGTATGTTTGTGATATGGTGTTTCCATTGTCTAATAAAGATGTCTTTTTATTATGATTTAAAAAAAATCACAAACTGGGAAAATGGTACATACCATTTTTTGTTATAGTATATCTTGTATTTTATGGTAAAATTTACTTTAGATTTTAGATTATGTCAATAAACTTTAGATTAAAATATATTATTCACATATTATTCGAATAATATACTATTCATA
>CATIWM010091393.1:0-31946 GCA_949671775.1 Mallotus repandus | reverse complement strand
AAAATAAATAATAATAATATTATTATTTATGCTACATAAAATAAAATAAATAATAATAATATTATTATTACTATTATTTAAGTTAAATAAAGTAAATATTACTGAAAATAAATTAAATATTATTATTATTATTATTATTAAATAAAATAAATATTATTTAACATAACTAGGGGTATTTATATCTTTTATATACATAACCCATTCATATAACCCTTACCTCACCTCACCTCACTTTTTCCCAAATAACAATTAAATAATATATCTTTCCCTCCCGTACCTTCCCCATCCTCAGCCATCCTTACCCTTCCTTAATGAACCATGGCCTCACCACATCCAAACATAGTGTAAATGTCAGGCGAAGGTCTCCTTTGTTAATGGCTAAAGATCTGAGTTGTACTTTTTTTTTTGTCAGAAAGATTTGAGCTGTATTGTGACGGAGATATTAGGTACTTGTATTTCTGTTAGGTGTTGGGTACTTGTGTTTCTATTGGGTGTTCTGTTGATGCTAAGAATCCTAAAGATCTTGTCCGAAAAATTATTGATGGTTAGGTTGAGATTCATCTTGATTGATTGAATCAAGAAAATGAAAAATGGAAAGTTAGGTTTTTTTTCAATCTTTTTATTGATCATTATAAATTTTGGTTATGATTTAAGGGTATTTTAGTTAGTTCTCTTCGAATTTTTTATGAATGGATGAGGAGATATAAGGTTTAATCACTATATTAGAGATTTTAGATAATTCTTTTCTCAGTTAAATTGGCCTTCGGCTAAGCTTACCCCTCTTACATGGTTTTCTACTCTACAAATTTCAGATTCTGGTGGGATATCAACCAATAGCAGTAGCAACAGTGGCAACAAAGTTCAGCTCAGGGTGGTTCGCTGAATGCTATGGTTGTGCAGCTTACCTAGTTCGCTGAGACTATGAATGGGACTGAAGGCAAACAACGTCATTCACCTATTTTTTTTTTTAATTTTCGGCCATATGCTGTAATTTTTAAACCACGTCAAACACCATTTTAATCACCATGTCAGCATGTTAGAGGACGTTATGGGTCTTGCACATTAATTGATAACGGATAACGGAACAATACATAAGATAGTCAATTGTCACGAAAAATATTACATGACCACTTTTACTAAATATGTAAACCATTGTATTATTTTTTTTTTGGGAAAAAATGCATCTATACACCTAATGTTTACCCTGTGGAGTAGATAGATTTTTAATGTATTTTTTGGACCACAAAAGCACAAAATGAAATTTTTTAAGAGTTTTAAGCCCCTGGTTTTAACGCAGTCAATTTCTCCGTTAGTTTATGCTGATGTGGTCATCTTTTACCTGCAAGCGACGTCATTTTTTTAATCTTCTACCTCTCTCTGTCCTTCTTCATCCTTTTCTTCTTAAATTTACAAAACAATGTTTTCTTATACTTATTTGTAAAACACTATCACTGCCTTTCCAAAACTAGTGATACACAGACTCTAAAACAAAAAAAAAAAGAAAATAGCACCGTCACCACCACCAGCACTAGCAGTAGCAGTAGTAATACAAGGAGAAAACTTAAGCTAACGTTATTAACTTTTTGTTTCTTTTGCCTTTGTATCATCGGTTTTTATCTTTATGGTAACTCTTTCATTCTAAGAGTTGCTTCTGTGGAAAAAATCATCCATTCTTCTTTCTTCATTTTCTCGGTCTTCGGTGATTTCAAAATCTTAGTTTAGTTTCCAGGCTCTGCACGTAACATCCTATCATGGCACCCCATGAGGTGATATCTTTCTTAGGCATTTTGTCAAATAGCTTTCTTGCATATAGCAATGTCAACGAAATGTCATGGAATTATTGAATAACAAGCACCAACAACGAAATGGGTTGAAATGCAGCAACCCTAGCATTAACACTAGCGCATGCACTAAGAATGCAAGCAAATGTCATGGAATTGGGTCTAAAACTTTGAGTCCACATGTCAACAAACATACTAAGAGTTGGAACTCCAAACCCACGCTGAGACAAAATCGAAAAAGGGACAGAAGAGGGGAGCAGAGAGCAGCAGC
The DNA here is from genome assembly GCA_949671775.1 of Mallotus repandus. NCBI lineage: Eukaryota > Viridiplantae > Streptophyta > Magnoliopsida > Malpighiales > Euphorbiaceae > Mallotus > Mallotus repandus. Next base: position 29,894 of record CATIWM010091393.1, on the reverse strand, counting down.
ATGACAGAAGCAATAACAAGTAACTGGTTGTTTCTTATCCACAACATCACCATGTGTCCATCTTCTGGCCCTCCACAGGACAAGTAAGCGGTTGTTGCTTATTTCTAACAACAACTGTTGTATCCTATTTCGACCACCCATTTCTCGCTTTCCCTTTTTAAGCCTCTCCCAAGTTCAAAAGCAAAGATTTTTCAGGCCAAAATCAAATTCTTGTTCTTAGTCTTGTTCTTCTTTTTTTTTTTCTTTTCAAGATAAAGACTGAAACTTTAGCCAAAAATAAACAATTGGGTAGCTGTTATTTCTGTTAAGCTTCAATCTAATGTCGGCTATTCCCATTCATAGAGCTGAATTCTTGAGCTTCCCAAATGATTCCATTAGATATCAACAAAGATTTCAAAGAATCAATCCTTATTTGACAATGTAAGTTTTTTGCATGTCAATCTTTTTCTGCTTCTTTATTCAGTTAAAGAAACCATTTGAATTGATTATTAATGTTGTTTCTTGTTTTTTTTTTTCTTTTGAGAAATAGGGCTATGGATTCTAGGTCTTTTCAAACAAGAAAGAAAGAAGAGCTATCTGTAAATCTTCCATAACCATATGATGCTCAATTTGAGAATTCAAGATTACCTGATCTACGATTTGACCGTCTTCAAATACCTGAAAGGGAATTGATACATGAACACAAGTTTGGAGTTCCAACTCTTAGAATAACTGAAAAACATGCTACTGAAGCAAAACAAACTCGGATTACTCACATCAGATGGGCTATCATATACAATATCAGCATATGCATGAAACATTATGCTGCTAATCCAGATGGTTATCTGCACAAAACACATGGAAAAAGGAAGGCAATTAACCGCATGCAGAAATTGTACCCATGTTAAATTTTTATATACTAATAATCATGTGCTCAGAAGGTAAATGGTAAACCTTGCTAATTATGTGCTTGCAGTGCCAAACATAGATAATTCAATTTGACCAAAAGAGAACAAAATATTTCCTTCAACCCATGGTAACCATATGTTTTCCCATCCTCATAAAAAAAGCCATTCAAGTCAACTGGACCAATGCAAAAACTATCTGAAGCACCCACTAATTCCTTGCTAGAAACTATGCATCAAGAATTAAGTAGGCGTAAGAAAATTTGAAAAAAAAAATCTTCTGTCAAGTGACAACTGAAGTTCATATACAAGAGATGGTTCTGAAGGAAAATAGAGAAGTATAATACCGTAGAGATGAGTTTGGCATGAAGCTTTCGGGCGATGGGTGCTGAAGAACAACAATTCATTGCTTTGTATAATTTTTGGAAGAGTTATGAATGATATGATGAGGAAGAAGAGGACGAGGGTGGTTTATCATTTCTCGCCATAAGAGTCTGCAAATCGTTCATCCCAGACTGCAAACTTTCCCTTGTTGTGCCAAATTTAGCAGTAGAAGGAAATTGCAGGAAATTTTGTTTAAAAAAAATGATGTCGCCTACAGGTAAAAGATCGCCACATCAGCAGGAGCTAACGGAGGACTTAGCAGCGTTAAAATTATGGGCTTAAAATTTTTAAAAAACTTAATTTTGTACTTTTTTTGTCCAAAAAAAATAATAAGGATTTATTCGCTCTATAGAGTAAATATTAGGGGTCTAAATGTAACTTTTCTCTTTTTTTTTTTTTTCAACTTTTGAGGAAAAAACAATACACCTTGAACCACAATATAAAAATCAGCAGGACCAAATTGACCTCAAATAGTGACCAAATGTACCTTTTTTTTCACTTGTTTCCCGCAATTTACTTTTAGAAAACTAACAATTTTCCGAAGTAAATTGAATGCAAATACTAAAAAAAAAAATCTTTTTTTCATTTTAAGAATAAAATAATACATCTGAAATCCACAAAATAAAATTCAAAAGGATCAAATTAGCCTCAAATAGTGAATAAACTACCTAAAAAAGTGAATGAAAAAGAATGGGGCATAACAAAAAAATTTTCAGGATTAAATTATAAAATAAAATTTAAGACCATAACTTTAAGAATGAAACAATACATCTTGAAACCACAAAATGAAATTCAGAAGGACCAAATTGACCTCAAATAGTGGATAAACAAAGGGGCAAGGATCAAATTAGTCTCAAATAGTGAATAAACTACCTAAAAAAGTGAATGAAAAAGAATGGGGCATAACAAAAAAATTTTCAGGATTAAATTATAAAATAAAATTTAAGACCATAACTTAAGAATGAAACAATAAATCTTGAAACCACAAAATGAAATTCAGAAGGACCAAATTGACCTCAAATAGTGGATAAATAAAGGGGCATAACAAAAAAGAATTCAGGACAAAATTGACCACAAAATAAAATTCAAGACCAGATAGTACAAAATGCATAAAAAATGGGGGCGTTCCGAGAATCGAACTCGGGACCTCTCGCACCCAAAGCGAGAATCATACCACTAGACCAAACGCCCATTTGAGAGACAGAAGACGTATGTATTGTTTTAGATAAAAAAATAGAAGTAGAATTCTTTCTAAAGTGCACACTTTATGAACTCTTAACATTATGTTTCATCTAGTTAAATCATTTTTAAGGAATGTATATATATATATATATATACAAGTTTTTGTCTTCAATTGTTTCATATATGTTCTTCTCCTTGAATTGAATTTGAGTAGAACTATAAAAGTGATATACATTTTAAATTCAAAACACCATTTGAATGAGAATAATTTACAATTAATTTTGTAATTTAAATATGAGATAATTGTTTAATCCATAATAATTACTGCCAGCCAATAAACTTTGAATACGAGATAAAATTATAGTTATTAATGAAATTGTAATTTTTGCATATTTTTAACTAATGACAGTTAAATTGTGCATTTTTATTGCATTGAGCAGTTATGAAGATTTATATTTATTGATAATTTATATTGTAATTAATCAAAACGAAGTATTGAAGAATTTATAGTTGTTCAAAATATTTTTTTTAATTTTGATAAAATATTTTATTTGTATTTCGATTTGGTGAATCCCACATTTTCATTTTAACTATTTATATTTAGCAGTCATTTATATCAATTGTATATATGTGTCAGCTAATTGTGTATATGTGTTTGTCAGCTAAAATAGTAAAATCATTAAATTACAGAGTCATATAGAAACAATTAAGTTGATTTAAATCAATAACAAAAATATGAAATAAAATTGGCATGTATTTGCCAATAATTGGTATAAAATTGAAACTATAAAGGATAATTTAGTCAAAATTGTAAAAAAAACATAAAAATTAAAAAAAAAAAAGATATTTAGGGTTTTTTTGCCTGTTGATAATTTAAGTTGATAACAAAATAAATATAAATTATTTTATAAAATTTTGTTAGCTGTCGCTATATATTATTGTTTGAAGTAATTATTAAAAGTTATAATTTATTTGTAAATATAATTATAATATAAATTATTTAAAAATAATATAAATAATAAATAATAAATTTAACTTTGGATATCAACCAGTGGAAAACATATAAATTAAAACAACTATTGAGTGTTGTTTTTAAATCTTATGGAACACCTATAATTTAGTTATTTAGTATAAAACAACTATTATTTCGTTTCATCTATTAGTCTCTAATATTTTCACTATTAGATCAATTTCTTAATTTATTTTAGAGTTCAAGCCATGAACTTTGCATAAGAATAAAGTGGTGTTTTTTTTATCGTCCAAACTTATAAGGTACATTAGTCTTGCATTATAACAGATCACTTCTATTTACCAATTAATCATCATCTGATTTTATTTCAGGATCCCATCATTAGGGACAGTGGATCTTCACTTCACCATCATGGTAACAAGGTTTTTGGTCCTCAGTTTCCTTGTTAATTTATTTTATTTAAATTAAGTTTCAGATATGAGATTTCAATAAAAAAATCTTAATGTATTAATCGATATCTCTTCACTTAATTTTTCTTCCATCAAATGGTGAAAGATTTAAATTCCTTTGAGTAAAATTTTCGGTTCGAGTAATATAAATAGAGAAAAAAAAGTTGTGAAAGTTTTGATCCTTGTAGGTATACCTTGTTGTAAAAATTGAGGATCGGACTGTAAATATTATAGGGCAAATTGCAGGTAAAATAATTAAAGTAATAAATTGAAGAAAAATATGGAATAGAATTATTGCACAAGTGATTATAGTCTAAACAATTGTACTAAAAATTACCTCAAAGTAAATTCTCAGGAAAGAGTAGTGAGGTGACAATGGTTCCACTTAAAAACCATACTCTTTAAACAGAATTTTACCAAGATAAGTACCATAAGGTAAATTTTCAGGAAAGAGACAAAATTTTACCAAGATAAGTAATTTTAATAGTATAATAATTTAAGATAACTAAACCCGATAATAGCTATGAGAAAGTGAACACACAAATTTTACGTGAAAAATCTCAAACAAATCGGAAAAAAACTACGGATAAGACTAGACAAATTTTACTATAAAACTAATAAGAGTTATAAAATATTTCTCTTTGTACCGCAAGAAAAATGCCATAAAATTCTCTCTCTTAATATAGAAGATAACTCATTTTCTATATATTTTTCTCGTAAAGAGATTACTCACTTGCTCACTCAGCACTCATCCACAACCACTTAACTTTGATAATTTACTCTCAATTACTACTTGAGCTTGTATGTTGCTTGTATATCACCACGTCCAACAATGTCTATTTATAGGCATATGTCTTGGCTCTTTCGTTCGCTTAAGGGATATTTAGCTTAAAAATCTTTTATCCTTATGCAAGCTCAAGGGACATTATTTAGCTTTAACGTACCTGACTCGAATTTTAAAATAATTTGGAGCTTTTATAACTATGATACTAGAGACATTTATTAGTTGTTTTAGCAATAATTAATTAAATCCATAATCATTAACTGTGTTCTTGTCTACTGCTCAAGCTCTTGAACTTTTTGCTCCTACTATTTAAGCATGGGAATTTTTGAACGGTTCCACCAGTTTTAAAGTCTATACGAGAAGAAGAAGAGTTGAATCATCAAGATCCCGTTCTTGGTCTGATATTCCAACAGAGTTGTTATCATCAATTGCTGAGAGACTGGGCTTAGTTGATCTTCTAAGATTCCGTGGAGTCTGCAAGGATTGGCATGATGCTGCTTCCACGGTCACAGCACAAATTGAATCCAAGAAGGGAGAACTCAAAATGCCAATACTATAACAGAGCATCTGCTAAAAGATACAATCTTGAAATTGGAGAACTGAATGGAGCAACTTGCGTAGCATCAAGAAAAGGTGGCTGATTCTATTCAAGAAAGATTCAATCTTTTTTTTTTTTCTGTCCTTTCTCTCGTGCGAAAATTGAACTTCCAAGATTTCCTCATCAAGAGCTCACAGATCATGTCGCCTACTTCTCATCTCTTCCAACATGCCAAGACTGTACTGTTGTCATCGTTAACAGGAGAGGCCAATCTAGCATGGCTATAAACATGCTATCAAAAGGAGAAAAAACATGGACAATCTGGTATACAGGTGTCCTAAAGCTCATTTAGGAGCAACATTACAAGGTGCAGCATATGGTGATGAATCAGGTGCGAGATACTACTTTGATGAAAATTATCTGGCTGCTAAATTTCGTGTTAGTGAAGAAAGACAGTTTCGGAGAGGATTTTCATGCACATCTGCTGGGAAGGAATCGGAAGGGGAAATTCTGCCATTTCAAATTGTCACGTCAGAACAGTACGTATTTTGAGAAGAGGGGGATGAAGAAATGGATTTCATGCACATCTGCTGGGAAGGACTCGGAAGGGGAAATTCTGCCATTTCAAATTGTCACGTCAGAACAGTACGTATTTTGAGAAGAGGGGGATGAAGAAATGGATAGGTATGATTACAGTTTGTGGAACAGAATTTTACTGTAATAATGGCTTTGGTGGTGGCACTGGCATGGTTGTTTATGTTCTTAATGGAAGAGTCAAGGCTGACGACGATCAGGGAGAGGAAGATCACAGTGATCATCTTCACCGGCATGTTAAAGGGGTGTGGATTCTGTTAAGGATATGATATTGACCTATTCCACTTCAGCTGTACTGTAGCTGTTGTATTTGAATTATATTCAAACTAGATGTATAATCAAGTTTGTTAGAGATATTGCAGGCATAGCATATCTGATTTAGATTCCTCCATGTACTGTATATAATCAAGTTCATCTAATGAGAATTAATTATCTCTTCTCAATTCTCTTCTTCTCTTGCTGTCATATTCTTTCAGATTCAACTTCCATTAATTCATCAGATTCCTGCTGATCAATTAAGCTGGTGTAGTGATGGTTTTAAAATTTTTTATATTTAATATTTTCGGTATTCGTTGATCATTCCGACTCGGATTATTAGAGAGTTGGAGTCAGTAAATTTTTTTTAATATTTAAATTTTAATTATTTTGGAATTCAAATAAAAAAGAAAAACAAAAATCAAAATCCGACCTGCCGGATTCGAACCAGCGACCTAAGGATTAGCTGTGGAATGCTCTTCGACTACAGTCCTCCGCTCTACCGACTGAGCTAAGGTCGGCCTCTTGGATTTTGTGCCCTTCCATCTAATACGACAATAATGTTGCAACTATGAAAAAATTGTCTTAGTACTGTTCATTTTACTGCCGCCTACATAAATCATTATGCATGTATCATACATAAATATATATATCGCCAGTTGTAAAGGGCATGGTGCTGCTGTCAACTAGTGCTGGGGCATAGTCAACTAGCAAGGAATCTGATCTTTGTTTCACTTGTGCTGTGGAAGAAAAATGTTCAAGATTGGCTCAAGGCAAGTTTTTTCTTTCAAGTTTCAAATACCTTATATCAAGATTAATAAAGTTTCTGTTGTTCTGTTCTTTTTTTCATATGAAATTGCTCGTGGGATGTAAGCTATCTGAATACAAGTGTGGAATAGAAGGACTACTCTGGTTCCGCTACTGCGATGTTCTTCTAAACCCCACTAGATTCAACTTGCTCCTGAACTCTTATATTGTTCTTTTAAAGATGTGATTAATAGCTGCAATAGAAGTGTAATTATTGGCTTTTTTTGCAACAGTAGAAGTGCATCTACTTCAAGATTCTCACTTGCTGAGATCTTCAACAAAGCTTTTTCTACCCAGATTGGAAGGTGCGTGCAAATCTTGTTTATTTCTTCCATAATCATTTGCTTATGAACGTGGAAAGTGCTACACTTTCCCACATCTCTCTTTATCATTATAATATGTTGCAGTGATGATGGCCCTTTTTGGATTTTCTTTATATTATTAATTTATATTGCAACCAGTTACTTTTTTCTTTAATCACAGTACTGGTACTGGAGCATCTTTTTCCTTTTCTATCATTAATATAATAAATTTTTGTTGACCAATTGGGATTTACTTATGTTCCGATCATCAACTAGCATCTTATCTGACCATGTGAGGTTAAAGGTAGAAAGGCTTTTATCAGTTTCTCTGAAAATTATTGAAAATCATTAGAAAATCAAGAACTAATGAAGAGTTCAAATTACTGATGGTGACTGAATTTATACATTCGATGCTCAAGTGTTCTGTTATGCTGTGGCGTAGTAAGCTAGAGGGCAAGGTAGCACTGATCACTGGAGCAGCAAGTGGTATAGGGAAGGCAACTGCTGCCAAATTCATCACAAATGGTGCAAAAGTTATTGTTGCTGATATTCAACACCAACTTGGTCAGGAGACTGCAGAAGAACTTGGACCCAGTGCAGAATTCATTGCCTGTGATGTAACTAAAGAATCAGATATATCTAATGCTGTAGATTTTGCCATCTCTAAATTCAACCAACTTGATATCATGCACAACAATGCAGGAGTAGCCTGCCACACTCCTCCCAGTATTGTAGATCTTGACCTTGCAGTGTTTGATAGAGTCATGAACGTTAACGTGCGAGGAATAATGGCTGGGATCAAACACGCGTCACGCGTAATGATCCCACGAAAAACTGGCTGTATTCTTTGCACAGCCAGTATCACAGGAATTTTAGGCGGTACCGCACAGCATACGTACTCTGTGTCCAAGGCTTCTGTTATAGGCATTGTTAAGTCCGTTGCAGCAGAGCTATGCCAACATGGTATCAGAGTCAATTGCATATCACCTTTTGCGATTCCAACTCCGTTTGTTATGCAAGAATTGAGTCAATACTTTCCAGGTGTTGATGCTCAAAGGCTTGTGGAAATGGTACACAATACTGGTACACTAACGGGGGGAAAGTGCGAGCCAATTGATATAGCTAATGCTGCATTGTATCTTGCATCTGATGATGCCAAATATGTTAGCGGGCATAATTTGGTGGTAGATGGAGGTTTTACAACATTCAAGAGTCTAAATTTTCCTGCACCAGATCAGGTGTAATGCAAAACTTTCTCAAAGATGTTAGAAGCATAAACTTGGTGAATGATTCAATACCAAAATTTTATTTTTCATCAGTTCATTTTCGCATTTTCACTGTGCAACTTAATCTTGCTTCTTCTGAAATTGTATATCAGAAACATTGAATAGACACGCGTGAGTTTTCCACTACTTTCAAACCAATCTGAATTTGTTGAGAAACTTATTCTGAAATCAGAAAATAGGTGCAAAGCTCCAACCTTAACCAGATAAGTTTGTAGGTAGCCAAAAGTAGAGAACATTACAGTTTGCAATCGAAAGACTTGACTGCTACAGGCATTGTAGGTGCATGGTCTCAACAGGTTTTAATGGTTTCATCTAGCCATAGGCGACAAACGTGGATCTTTGCAGTTTTATTACCTCAATAGCTTAGAGGAAGGTCGTGAACGCCATATCAGAAAATTGTACAAAGCATGTCAAGAGCCTTCAATTAGAATTTTTCCATGACCAGCTTGCGCATGAATGCCTCTGGAGCTGTAAAGCATGGGAAGCAAGAAGAATTTTAAAGACACATTATATCTCTTGCTTAGAATAGAATACTATTATCAGTACGAGCAGTGAAGTTGAATAGTCGATATTTACTAAATCTGCTTGAAGTTGAATAGTCGATACCTAAACCGTCAGTGAAGAGTCTGAATTGACCAACGGCCTGCCTGATGAACATCTCAACCCCACTCACCACGACTGCGTCAACCTCTTTGGCCTCTTGTAAGAGTCTTGTATTTCTTGGGGTGTAAATCGCGTCGAATACTAGCTCATAAACTGTTAAGGCCTCCTGAACACTCATGGAATTGTGAAGGATGTAGAGATCAGTATAGGAGAAAGCACTGGTTCATGAAGACAGAAAAGGCAGAGACAAAGATAAAAAGAACCTTTTTAACCGGACTTTGGTTCGTATTAGGTTCCATTCCAACAGCAGAAGCATTTACAAGAATCATCCCATGCTCTCGTTGGAAACTGTCGAGTGCTTCATATGGTAGTGCCTCTCCTGAAACTGTATTTGCAAGAGCCTGTGCTCTCTCTTTTGAGAAGATAGTCACATAATTAGACGTAGAAGCAATGTGAATCATATCATTTCAAAAGTAAGAAAAAGGCTTTGCTTACCAAAAGTACGGCTGAAAATAATAATCCGAGCCCCTCTGCTTCAGGCACCAGAAGCAAATGCCCTTCCGGCTCCAACCAACACAAAAGTTTTCCCAGCCAGAGGTGATGCACCCCTGTTGATGTCCCGTCTTTCTGATTTTCCACAGCAATCAATGGATCAGTTTATCGTTATTTTTGCTAGGATAAAACTCAATATATACATTCCATTCTGGTACAAAGAAAACTATTATTTACAAAGGGTCAAATGTAGTGTTGAAGCAAACAGCCACTGATCAGCCTATTACCTCTCAGTGCATCTTCTATTGCAGTAATAGAAGCCTCACAATCTGTATTATAACCCACCAGCTTCCCATCTAGTGGTCTCCTCACTATTGTATTTATAGCTCCTATGGACTGATTGACAGGCAATGCCACAATTTATGAGACAATTTATAAGATCCACACTAGTCAATAGCTAACCAAGAAGTAGTAGCAGGTCTAGTTCAAGAGGAAAAGTTTACTGACCTTAGCCAGCGGATGGAGTTCATCACAGCAGCTGACTGCTGCTTCCTTATGTGGGTTCCAACACTACATGAATCAAACATGATTGAAAGGGCCACCTACATAAAAACTCCTTATTTGCAACTTGAATAGATGGGCATAAAGCTGCAGAAGCGATATGGAAAACTAGGTGATATTTATGTACACCTAAAACCAGCAAAATCGATGCTTGTATAGGTTCTGAAGAATTCTTTGACATCATCCACTTGCATAGGAACATAAATTCCATTGCACCCTGTGTGTCTAAAGGCAGGGTTGTGCAGAATTGGACCTTTACTATGAGCAACTGGATTAGAAATGAGACCAAAGACTTTTGTGTCTGGATTTATGTATTCAAGATTATATACGTGCCTAAGACTGTAAAGAGTTGGCAAGCCAGGAACAGCCTTGCATCCTAGTGATCCATATACCAAAAACCCACCAAATTTTGGCCCCAGCAATTGGCCTATAAGGCCTCTGCTGCCTGCTGCAAGGATAATCAATGGAACCTGCAGACAATAAACGAAGCATGATATGCTGTCAATCTTCAGCGATTCAATGCGCTCGTGCACATGCATGCTGCAACTTCAATCAACATTGATTAAAGAAAGTACCTGGCAATGAGTGAGCACCTGAAAGACAGGCGCCAAGTATGTGATACAATCCACATTGATCTCTAGCTTAATCACATCAGCTCCAGTTGATTGCATATTGGCAATTAAATTACCAAGTTTCTCCGCGGAAGGTTTCCCACCATTAACGTTGCTTGAAACAATTAGTTTACTGCTGGACCGGTTGCATATATATTCAGTCATGTCAATATCAGCAGCAACCTAAATAAGAGTTTCATTACAAATCCATGCACTTGTCATAGAATAATCTTAACGCAGTGTAGGTATATATGTATATATGCATGATTAAGTGAGTACCTCGCAGTCCATTTCGACAAATTCGACATCCAAGTCCAGGGCCAGTCTCAATACTTGCAAACAGGTTTTCTTGCTGTCCCCATTGGTTGCCATCTTTGATGTTTTGGTACTGTGTATGAACACAATACGATATGTAATTTAACAGTGAAAAACATGGGATTTGAGCATTCATCGTGATAAAATAAGAGGTATGACCATTTTCTTATGCTTTAAATGTATTTTCAGTGATTGATCATGAAATCCCTTTATTCATTTATGCACGGCCTCGTTCTCATCTTTATCAAAACTATGTAGCGTTTGAGCGTCATGAAATTGTAATAGTTCACAATGTAGTAAAGGTGACCAAGAACCCAATTGGACCAGAAACCGAATTAAAAATTGACTAATTTGGTAATTTTTTTTTTTCAACAGTAGAGTTCACCATAAAAGGGAGCAAAATAGAGGGTTCGAACTCTACTCTTTACGTCTACGTCTAAGTCTAAGTATCCATATCCTTTACCATTTGAGTTATTTATAGAGAACATTTTGGTTCAAATATAGTATAATTAATATATTATTTTTAAAATATAGTAAAATTAATGTTTTTTACTATTTTTAAAAATATATAATATGTTAAGTTGTTCAATTATTAAAATATATTTTGAATTCAACCATAAAAGATGTTTTTTTTAATTTATGACTTTTGAATTAATTAAAATTTTAGATGTGTACAAATTTAATAAAATAAGACATTACACTTAATATCTTTCAAAAAAAAAAAAAAAAACATTACACTTAATAATGATTTTTCACATACACGGTGAGTTATCATCTGTGAAAAATGTGAAGCACTCAAACTCAAATTCCAATTCTTACCGTCCAAATGCTGTTATTTTTGACGGCTTGTGTTACAATACAAATGTTTGTATTTATATAAATAAAATTAGAATTGATAAAATTATTTAATTATGAATTTTTAGTAGGATCTATTATTTATACAATATAGTATAATTAATTTTTCCCAATCTTTACAATATATTACCAATAAGATTGTTTAATTATGAATTTTTTTAATTTTTTAGATTTTAATCCATGACAAGCAATAATGAAATAAAAAGATAAGGAGATGATTATTTTTATTGTGTAGGCTTTGGCCCGTTGAGCCTTTAATGATTTAATATGATTCTAACATATAAAAAAATTTATTTTTAAAACAACATACAAATATTTTTTAAATAATTTTCCTCAATTTTATATTTTATGTACTTGGCAAAAATTTAAATATAATAATAATAATAATAATATTATTATTATTATTATTAGAGAACAAAGAAAATATTAATATCTATCTTCATTTTTAAGTTTTTGTATATTAAACTATAAATTAATAAAATATTTGTATAATATTATTATATTTAAATATTAAATTTTAATTTTTTACATATAATATTTTAATTTTTATATATAATAAAAATACATTAATAATAATTAAATTTTTGTATAATATTAATATATTTAAATAATTTATGACTTTAATATTAGGATGATATATGAATTTATTTGTATATTATTTCTAAATATTTGGACTAAAATGCTAATATTGAATTGTTTACAAACCAAAAAAATTTATATGAACTATACACAAATATAAATAAAATTTTGATAACTAAAAAGTTATAAATTAAAATTTTATGATTAAATTATAACTAAATATAAATTCTAGTGACTATATATAAAATTTGTCCGTAAATGGCGAGATGCTTGACATATTGTCCGGCTTTTTGTCATTCTTTTGTATTCCATTTTTTAAATATTTTTATTTTTTTCAGTTTGCCATTTTAAACAACGAACTATTTATTTATCGAATTTATTAAAATAAGCATAAATTGATTATATATATATATATTAAAAAATGAGCCCCCTAACTAGTGTAGATTGGAAGAACTACTTTGAACTAGATAGCACAACATGAAAAATAAGATACGAATATAAAAAAAAACTTCTAATTAAAGTATTTATCTTCTAGTTAAAGTATTTAAAGAGCACAAATAGAAAAAATGTCTGTTAAAGTGTCTGTCCATCGTGGACTTCCAACCTCGTATCATATATGGATCATTTATGGATATCATTGGCTACCCAAGTGATAATCATAAGCACCATATCTTGTAAAATTATATCGAAAATTTGGTGGTACAACATTTTCATTGTTGCCTATGTGCCTCTTTATTTAGCAAGTTTGTCATATACTTTTAAATAAGATATAAATTATTTCCCCAATTACTTTAATTTTGTCCTTTATATCTAATTAAAAAATTAATATTTTTTTTGTCAAAATTTAGTAAGTTTTTGATACTGGTAGTTCATATAAAAAAATAGATAATTTTTTTTATTAATGTGTTAGTATTGACATAGAATCCCTTCGCTGACAATATAACCATGTAATATTTATATACATCTATTTGAGATATATAGGTAATTGTTACCTACAATTTAAAAGATTTAAGAATAAGGGATATAGGTTTATTATTATTATTAGGCAGCTTAACTAGTAACTGTATAGTACCTGAAAGAAACAATGGCAGGTAGAGTTCTGAGCTTAATGAGCTTCTGAACCTGAGAAATATGAGAGAATGTCATTGAGTCAATTCGAAGCTCAACAAGGTCAGCACCTTCAGCTCTTGCTTTCTCTATGCAACTTAACATTTCACCTGCTGTTTCACATTCTAATGGCGTGCACACCAGCAGATTGTTCTGATATGCCATTGTAAACCCCCCAAAAAAGTAGCTATGTTCTGCTGAGTTCTTTTACTAAACTCATATATTGCATAAAAAAAATGGCCCTACAATATTTTTACCAACATAAAATGTATTAAATTTTAGGGTGGAATTTATAACACATCAATCATGATAAATTTTAAAGTCAGTATAATAGTCTATGTCTATGGACACAAATCTAATGTTATATTTTATTGAGGAAAATTCTTATCCAAACTGAGTGTATTACACCAAATGATGAGATTTGTAATAAAGAGATATGTATCTCATTTTCAGTGGCCAAATGTAAATTACTTGATTAATATGTTATAAATTCTACCCTAAAGTGTAATACACTTGATGTAGATAAAAATCTTATTATTTTGTATGTGTAATAATATACACACTAGATGTATTTGTAGTCATAAAATAAAAATAATATAGAAAAATTTAATTACTTCCTAACTCTAATTACTTTATTATTATATTACAATAACAAAATATAAAAAAATTATAATAATATGGGATTACTTTCTAACAAATTAAATGATTTGTATCTGACTAAATTTCAATAAAATCAAACGTGTAATATATTTATGCGAGAGAAAGAATTGCGGATGGGGGACTCTCTGCAAACCCTCATGCTGTCGCTGCCTCCTTCGGTAAAATCCATAATTTTGATGTTCCAAGACGGCGGCTTCCTCTTCCTGATGACTCATATCTCAGTCATGCAGACCTCTTTTCCAGTTTTCAACGTCCCCAAATTCATCCTGAAAATCATCTTCTCATTAATTTGGCAAATGCCAATTCTTCCAAGTCCTATGCTGCAGCGATTTCAAAACCTACATCCGCTCTGATTCCCTGTCCTCAGCGCAATGCCATTCTAGGAACTTACCAAGCAGTGAAGATCAATTCAGAGCTATATCAAAAGCATTTAGTTTTATGCCAATATTATTTAATTGGCAGAATAGTTCTATCTAAAGGAGACTCTCCATGGTCCTTGACAAATTTGAAAGGCAAACTATCATCCATATGGTGTTTACAATCGCCATGGCGTCTGATTTCATTAGGGCGAGGGTTTTATTGTATTCTTCTGAATTCTGACCAGGACAAAGAATCGATTTGGAGTAGAGGCTCACTATCTCTTTAACCAAGAATTTTAAGACTTCAAAGATGGACACCCGGCTTTGATCCATATAAAGAGAAATCAACAACTACTTAGTTATGGGTGAGTTACTACAGACTGCTATGGGAATTATGGGATGCTCACATCCTTGCTGATATTTTAAGAAATATAGGTGTTTCTCTGCGTATTGATCATGCAACACTTGAGGGAGATATCAAGCACTTTGCTAGGGTTCTTGTTGATGCGGATTTAGCTACCATAAAAGAGAAGCTAGAACATAAAAGGGCATTTTTTATTTTTGTTGCATCCGAAATGCTCTTTTGTCTTTTAAACGTAGTAGTAAAACTAGATGAAAAGCTCAAATAGGTTAACCTTTTACTTCTTCCAATGAAAAGGTAGACAGAGGAAACTTTGATCCTCTAAACCCTGCATTGTACCCAACAATTGGTAGTGCCTCTGATACGCTTGCCTAAATCATGCAAAATAGCATGATTGAAACAAACACGAGTGATTCAAAATTGCGATAGCTTATGTTATTAGCATTTGATATTTATGCAAACACCAACCTTCGCATAGTTTCTATATGCTAGCAAAATAATCTTAAAAATAGTTGAGAGCTTATAAAGGGCAACCTTCACCCTGAGCTAATTGAATGGATTAGGACTTCCGTCATGAAAACTAGGCAAGAAACTTGTCAAGCACATACACTCTCAAGAAGACCTAAAGTTGGCCATAGGGATAGCATAAGCAGTTATTGCCCTGGAAAACCATGTGCAGGTTTAGATATTCTGGCCCTTATGGTTGTAGTGAAAGCAATTTTTGAATTTATAAAAGATATTTGACAGGAAGTTGCTCATGAAGATGATGGGGAATTGGGGCTGAGCAATCCGTTTTGAGATGATAATTATAGTTTGCACAGTTAGGCAAGGCTTTTTTTAATCAGCAAATGATTGCTTATATCATTACTGAATTAGATGATTTTACATCGACTTCAAGTAGGTTGGTCAGTTCTTCAGGAACTGATCACAGGAGACCTTCACAAAATATGCTAGACAGATTCTTTGAGAGCCAGTCTGCTACTTGGTTGGCCCCTCTAGACATACATGATATTACATAGTATAAGTCCTTTAATACTTCAGATCTCATTTACAATAGGTGGGATCTTCCAAGGGACCACTGAAACTCTGCAATTACAACTGTTCACAACCACATGGGCATCTGATTCTACTTGCCTACCTAGGAATAAGGTTTTAAATATCCAGGAATCGTAACATTCAGAACTAGCAATCCCTTGCAAATGAACATATGAACAGAGCGATTATAAAATAATATGATCCTAAAACATGGCCTAAGCAGAAGCCCACCCTCTACTTTCTATCCTTAAAAAAAAAAAGCCCAAACTTTTAATTCCATCGCAATTTAAGTGCCTGTGATTGAAGCTGAAAATAATTGCAGTTGTAGAAACTTGCTCTTTCAAGTATACATATTTTAGACAAGAAAAATTAAGCCTCAAGGTATGAATCTTATGGGCATATTCTGTTGCACTAAAGCCATTAACATTTTATCTATCTTTATCCTCAAAGAAGCACAAAATTCGACAGACAAGGAGCTACAATTACAAAAAAAAAAAAAGCCACAGCAAAAAGGATACATAAATAATCAAAATCAGATATCTTTTGTACCTTGAAGAAGCTCAATCCGTTGGGCAATCAAGTTAACAGCAGCATTAGCAGAGGAAAATGCACCATGAAAGCTTTCTTGATAAGAAATGGATTCCAAATCTCTAGCCATGACCAACAAAATCTCACCTAGATCAGTCCGTTTCTCTACCAAAGACTCGTAGTACGACCTCGCAGCAATTTTACTTATTTCTACATTTGTTTCCTCAGGACAGTACTCATCGTCCAGCCATTTATGCAACGTAACCCTAAGCCACTCCGATTCCTGCAAAACCACGTCGAAATGAATCTGTTATATTAATAAACAATTTAGACAAAAAAAAAAATTTCAAATGACAATAATAAATAACTTGAGCAACCTGAAGTGCGGTGGCGGGGAGCAACCAGTGGTCAGGGACACGGAGGGTCTGAACCTGATCATCTGGTTCGTCGTTCTGTGGATTTGAAGGAGGAAAGTGAGACCTCGAAACGGTGGGAGAAAAACGGAGTCGTTTTGGAGTAGATGAGGATGGACATTGGAAAGGAAGTGAGAGAATCGGCGAATTGTGGTGGTTAACGGTGATGATATTTGTGGTGTTGCAGTTTGGTGTGGATGTTATTGATAAAGAGTGGCTCATTCTTTCCAAATTTTGGCGGTGGCGGGAAAATTGAAGATAGTTTTCCTCAAATTACAGAATTTGGTGGTTGGATTCTGGATAATGATATTTTATTGCTAAGCCACTCGAGCAAGCGGATGAGAATACCAAGGGAACGCAACGAGACGAACGATGTCGTTTAAGGGTATCGGATTCGCAAGACCAACTAGGGGCAGCTGGCAAGAGTTATTGTGGTTAAAACTTTTTTTTTTTTTCAGGTCGAACCATAGAGCAGTAAATGCAGTTATTAATAATAGTATGTCGATACATATCGTAGTTCGCAGTATTTTCAATGTTAAATTTATTTTTTTTGAAATTTAAAAGTTTTTTGAAATCTCTATATAAACTGATCGTATAATAATTTAAATATATTTAACCTGTAAATAAATTTTTTATTTTTTTAAAAATTTAAAAATATAAATGGTAAAAGTCACTAGTCGTTAGTAGGGTCGAACCCTACTCAGAAAGACTTACTCTTCCCTCACGAATCAAAAGCGCACGTACAACCTAAGCCGTATCTCTTCAAAGCGTTACAGCCCGCCTCATTTTGACTAGCAAGGCAGGCCCAATTTTAGCTAAGGCATGACAGGAATGGATGGTGTGCATGTGTGTGCAAGGGAAGACTCTAGAAGGTGCTAGAGACTTGTAGAAAAATAGCTAAGGGCTGTGTGCTGTCAACCATGTCAAGATGCCTCCGGAAACTTCCTACCAAGGAACAAGGAAGCTTGGCTCTCTAGAAGTTTCCCATGCTTGCTGCCCAAGATTTCTCTAATAGTCTAAAATGTTTCCATACTTTCTTGTACATAGAATATTTGTAGAAATGTTTAGCAGAATTAATTGTAACCACACATTAAGGAGATGGAAAACCTATATAAAGGTCACCCCTCTCAATTGTACAGACAATGTTGGAAAAACTAATAAAGCTTACACATTTACAAACTCAAGTGCTCTCAACTCTACTCTACATTCGTCCTAGTCCTTTGTTGCCTACTTTGCTCACCCAAATTCTACTCTCACTCACATTTAGGCTTACTTAGTTTAACTTCTCTCGCAAGTGTGACTAAGTGTTGCGCGACTTAGCTAACCACTAAGCTTAAGTTCGTGACAGCATGTACAACCTAAACCGTATCTCTTCAAAGCGTTGCTCAAGGCTATATCATGATAAATGCAAGACAAATTTTAAGCGGGGTATGCAAGAAATTTCTTAGATCACTTACGAAATTTGAAAAACACTCAAAATTCTAGTTCAACTCGAGATTTCTCTTTAAATATACTTATTTATAACCTTAACCTTAGTTAGTTGTTAATTGCGACAAGAATCATTTTTCTTGATACTAATAATAATAATGTATGAAGGTGGAAATTAAAAAAAAAACTCTGCAATTTAAAACATAAGTGAGAAACAGATGATTCAAAGTTTTGAAATGCGCATGAAAGAGCATTTCCTGAATATGACATAGCTTGCTGCATCACCATAATTTAACACATGGTCTCTTCCTCGATGACGCATTTATTTGTACAACAAGTACTTAAACAAGAAACAGCAACAGATGTTGATCCAAAAAAAGAAACAGCAACAGATGACACAAATTGACTCGAGTCGAGCAAGAGTCGCTAAACAGGCCATTCCTTCGGTGATCTTGGATTCAGCCTGCCGATATCTTCCTCTCGGCAGATAAAGATTCTTCGCACTGTACCCTGGAATTCCCTGCAAGTATCACAATTTTTTGCCAAATTAGTGGACTGATGAATCACATTATATTCTTTTATTACTATTTCTTCCCAGACTGAAAGCAGTTTTAACACTCAACTCCCACAGACAGTCTCCAATCTGCATCACGTCTCCTTCATCATCATATGTCACCTGCCACCCACTGCTCCCATCAATTAAGCTCCCCTTGAAGTCGAACATCTGATCGAGTTCGCTAATGAGTTCATCATACCCATTGAACCTTTTGAGATCAATAGATCTTCCAGCAGCTCCACCTTTGAGCACCTGGCAATTTTCTCAAATTTAGAATCTGAATATTGAATGCTATTAACAGCAGCACTATTGAAGTACAATTTGTTTAATCTATCAAGAATCCCATCGTACAATTTGTACCTTAGTGCAAGACAGTTTGGTGGCAGAGCAACAATTCTTGCATTGACTTTCTGAATTAGTGAAGGAAGTACATTTCGATGGCTCTGAAACACTTGATTGAGACGTTGGGGGGACAGAACAAAGACTTTCATGATCACTATAAGTAGCAACTTGTGGTGAAGGGAGCTCCGGTGGACTATTAACTAAATTGACTCCAAAAACCCTGCACGTGCTGGCACCACCAGCTTGTGGAATTTCATTTCCATCCTTCTGTTCCAAAGTTCTCGAACCTTGATGCCCAGCATTGTAAGAGCTAACATTCAGAACTGACAAGTTTCTGCTTCCTACGGCATTTTCAGGAAATCCATAAGAGCTAAGCTGAGGACAATAGCTATTTTGAACACCCAAACTTGTTATTTTTCCACCAGAAAATAAAATTGTACCACTGGGACACGGATGAAATGGGCCATGCGCCAAAAAGCACATCTGATTCCCTGGTCCTGGAGGTTTGTTGTTCAAACCGGGAATTTTTGGAATCAAATGTGGTAGTATTGGTGGTTTAAGTGACGCTAATCCATTGACACCTGTGCCCATCTTTTCTTGACCTTGCAAGACCCCCAAGTGATTTGGGGTTGCATACTCAAACGAACCATGCAATAAGCCTGGATAGCAAGATTTTTTATTAGACAAAATAATTAGGAGAAACCTTCAAGAAAGAAACTGAGATCCAAGACAAGTGATAATTAAGTACTTACCATCATTGACCATGCTAGGAAGACCGGAAATTTCATCTAATGGACGCATCTTCTTGGATGGGTGTAGGGGAGAATTATGTTTCCTTACAGGTTCTATTGGCTCAATCATCCAAGGAGACACTTTATCTGGACGCACAAAGCCTTCTGATGTAGCGTCCCATTTCACCTGAAAGAAATCACAATACTAACATATATTAAACAGAAGTTATCCAAGAGGCCAGGTATCTTAAGAGGAAAATTTTTAACCTTAAGACTTCTCCATTCTGAATTGGGCCACCGAATAGGATCAACATCTTCATTGCCAACAATGGTGCCTTCAAATCCCTCAATCCTGTGGATAGAAAAGGTCTGCTTCAAATATGCAACATAGCTGCCATACTATACATATTATCCTTGCAATTAAACTTATTTGAGTTATTGCCTGTAAAAGTCCTGGTGACACTTGAGAATTTTCTATAATGGTATTAGCACAGATTACAGTAAAATGCCATTCAACAATTGGCAAATGCAGGAACCAAAATGAACTCGACTGCAAAAAAGAGACGAATGTTTCACAAGGGTTCGCACCTCTGTTCTGCACATTCTCCACCTTCAAACAGCATTCTAAACTTTGTGCCAACAGAATAGTCTGTTTCAGCTGACTCAAGATACTGATCAAAAGGAATAATAAATTCTGTGGGACTTGTCCTGGAAAAAGGCACATAACAGTTCCATACTTAAGAGCGATGGTAACATAAGCCAACCCAGTATAACTGAACCAGAATTAGAAACTGCTTTTATAAAGTACCCAAAATTTTAGTTAACATGAATATTAGCTTACCAAGGACGGTAATAAACTGTGAACCTGGTTCCAGTGTTGATGGCATGGATAGCTGTAGCCAATATACCATGCTGCATGCAATGGGCTGAAATAAGACTGGTAGATGCACTGCTTTGTAGGTTCATTGCACGACGCACCCCTACACCAAGTTCTCCATTTTCTCCTCTGTAAAATGAATATTATCAGTCATCTAAGGAACAAATACCTGGATAAAACATCAAATTTGTAATATGACATTCTTCTAACCTCAACTTTGAACGATGCTTAGTGTAAGTCACCAATGTAGTGTTTAGAAGAGTGTGTGAATGCAATTGGAAATGCCATCGTAAACTTTTCAAGTCCTTGGCACATGCATGAGAGAAAGAAAGAGAGTACCTAATGAAGATAAAAGCATCGCCAGGAAGAAGTTTTTTTGAAGTCACAAACGTACTCCACCCAGTAGTAAGCAAGTGCCTCTTTGGCTGACCTGCATTTTTGTTCAGAAAAGTTGAGCAATTTAGTTCAGAGTATCAGGAAAGAAAAATCCAGAAGTTATAATCACATAGCAGATCTCCCAACACCAGGTCCATTTGTTACTATTTTTCTTTTCCAGACAAACCACCATATTTACTGTTTCTCGCTTTATGATTTGGTCTTGTTCTATTTTAGCTCAGGCCCCCAAGATTACACGTCTGGCTCCAGAACTTTTTTAGATGCTAAAAAATGTCAAATGCAATAGATGTTATAACTAGAAAATGCTGTGAACATGCAATGTATTTATTTTATTTTTGTAATAAGCAATAAGTAATAGAGGAGACCAGTATCGAACCCCCCACCTCCCCTTGTGGTGTTGGGAATTAACCACTTAATCTATGACAAAAAAAAAAAAACAATAGAACTAGGAAAACGCACCCCTATAGACATGGCGAAAACTCCACCCGGAACCATGCAGGTCTTTTGCAAAAAGCTTCTGCTCGGGGCGATCTCCAGACAAATCCTGCAGCAACAATTTTAACATATTAAATTCGTTCCTTAAGTCGAATGCTTGTGACATGCTTGACAAAGTTTAATACACAAATTCCAATCACAAACTCTCGCAATGTTCAAAGTAAGTATAATCAATTCTTAATGCTGCAGATAAATAAAATGATACAACAGTACAAGGAAAAATACGAACCAAAAAAAATGGTTCCGGGCATTTGTCAAGCCCAAAATTTTCTATTGTTTAACAAATACAAGAAAAAAAATGATTTGCTGATATGGAACTGTTTATAGTATAGCCATTGTTTTGTTATCTATTAAATCACAAGAAGAATACCAACCATGGGTGGAAGGCACTCCTCAGCATGCCGCTTCAGAACAGAGAATCCACCATGTGTGCTTGTGTCAGATGAAGTAAGTTTCTTGCTGAAGGATCGTGGATAAGTTTCACGCGGCAAAGGCAGAGAATCTCCATTCTCCATTAAGCTAATCATGTCTTGCTACAATGAAATAAGGCAAAAGCAAAGAATTGCCGAAATGTGCAGTCAAGATTTTGATATAAGTAGTTAGCCCTGAATTATAACATAGCAAGAATATGGACATAATTCAATCAGGATCTCAATAGCCAACCTTTGCCTCTGGAATCAATGTTATTTGGGAAAACACTTCATCTGTTCCAGCTTCAGCCTACAAAATATTAATATAAAATTATTAGCATAACAAAAATAAATAGACTTAATACACAGAAGTCAGAAACCAAGGATGGATCTGTGTCTCAGTCCAAACCGATTCTTGAAAGTGAATAAACACATAAAATGTGCAAAGTACAATGCGTACCTTTAGTTGCACGTTAAGAACCTTGCAGAAGATTTTTGGAGGTAGATTATAGATAGGCATTTCCATTTTGCCATCTTGGTTCATGAATGCCTCTACCTAACAAATCACCAAATAGATATACTAAAATATCACAATGAAGCAAAATGTAGTTAGTCTGCTAAGATTACACTAATATCATTTGATTAGTTCACTATGTGAGCAAATATTTTGGTTGAACATATGAAACAATATGAAAGAATTCAGACAATACTAGTAGAATTTAACTCAATTTTTGTCTTCCTGAATAAACTGAGCTGATTTAAGCATTTTTTTTTCATTTGAATTAAAAATCCACCAGAAGTATAATGCAACCCCAACGAACTATGCTAAAGGTTTCAATATAGGAAAATTGGAAAAAATAATAATGTTATATTTGGATGCTAGGGATTTGAGCATCAATTTGGATTTCAATTAAATCTCTTGTTTAGGGACTACATGGATTTGTATCTATGAGGATTTGAAACAAATCCACAAGGAATTTAATAGCTCATTTAAAAAGAATTTGAAATGATATGTAACTACGTATTATTTGAAATCTTCATATTTGAAATTTAGATTTCAAATCAAATGTTTGCATCCAAATTCACTCTCTACTTAAATTCCTTACTGTAAAGGATTCAAACTGACCCACAGTGCATCTCTTAATATCAAAAGCAGAAGAAGAAGATCAAGTTCAGTTCCACTCCCATCCATAATTAAATAAAAAAGACTTGAACTGCACTAGAGTTGAAGTAAAATTTGAATTTAATCTTACTTTGACACAGTGACGCAAGCAAATTAATGCATGCTATCGTTCTTTCTAAAAGCCATGTATATGACGATGAAGAGAAACCGAAGGCAATAACACATTGATTTTAATCCTCGTTTTGAACTCTCTTGATCATATGAAGACAGGATGATGCATAAGACAAAGAATTGACAACAATACCAGAAGAAAAAAGGATGTAACAGAGGGGAAAAAAAGAAAAAAGAACAACACAGGGGGGAAGAATAGAACCTGTTCCATGTGACCTTGAGGGAAGTAGACAACCCTTTCTCCAGTACGGGGAACATGAACAAGTGGACCAGTACATGCACGCCATAGTTCCTTGTACAGGTCATCTTTGTCGCCTGAAAAATAGAGAGTAAAGATCATTTAACTACAAAATGTAGCAAGGAATAAAAATTGATCATTTCAGTAAACGGTGAAGGATAAAGATAAGATAAGGATCCACAAGACAAAAGGGTTTAGTACCGCAAAAGAAAAGGAAACAAGAAATTTACCATCCATTAAGAAACAGCAAATGACCCACCAAACTACAGTAGTTCACAAATCATAAAAGTGTGGAAAAGGAAAGGAACAATTAATAAAAGAGACGTAACCAACCATGGGGGTAGTTAGGAAGCAAGGCGTTGTTGATGCAATCTGTGTCGTTGTTCTGGATCACATGAACCTGATTCTTTGACCTTTTCACTTGAGAAACAACCTTACCCTTACCCTTACTCTTACTCTTACACTTACCCATCTTCCTTTCGCTATAGATGCAGAGGAAAATGGAAAAAAAAAATCAGAAAAAGAAGCAATGAAATTAAAGCAGAAGGGTACTAAAGTAGCAACCTATATGGCTATACACCAATAGCCGCAAGAAGAAGACAAAAGAAAAAGAAGAAAGAACACGAAGGCATAAAAAAAAGGTCTCAGAGAGTGCTACTCAATGACAGTGAATCAGGCTGTCTTGCAGTGTAATGTGGCACTTATCTATATCGCCACACACTTCCCACCTTCACTCTTCAGCAAACTCCTCCTTTTTCTCAAATCAAACTAAAAACAACAAAACACCAAGTAACTATACCTTCTTTTCGTATTCTTGAAGTCACCTGGGGGGAAAGAACGGAGATGGTTTCTGCTTGTTCAGCAGTAGAAAATGTGTTGAGGTGATATGGGGTGGAAGGGTAGATAAAAAAGGGCAGTGACCTGGTACAGTACTGCTTAATTAGCAGTACAAGCGTGCTCTGTGTGTGTACGTGTAAGGCCGGGAGCAGACAGGAGCAAGAGCTGTGAAAGTGAAAAAGGGTCGTTGCAGCAAAATGTAGTACTATTTAATGATCATCTCATCTCCTGAAAAGCTAAGAGACACATACGGGTCAGCGTCGTCAGTACTTTGGTTGGTTGGCTAATGGCATTAATGTCGATGATTGCTAAATTCTCCAACGATTTCTTCTATGCGGGTGCCATTCGTCTTCGTTTTTATTTTCTTCTCTGTTATCAATATTATTATGTTGTGGTAATCTCCGCCACCCGCAGCTCTGGTCGAGTGTGCGTTCCTCTTCGCTTCTCTTTAATTTTCTCGTCCCTCTCCCTTTTATTTTACTTGTACTCGCTCGATCAGTTTTTTTTTTCTTTTTTCGATCTGTAACCACATTTTTTTCCCGCTATTGTCTATATCCGTTTATTTCAATCTGGTTTTTCTAAGCGAGCACAGATATTCGGTATTTTATAGAATCCAATTTAGTCAGATTTAATTTGGATAGAATCCTAAATTGTTATAAAATTTTCTCCATTAATATTTAACGCATAATTTTTGTAAACCATTTGGAAAATAATTACTTTTTTGTTTGTATATATCAGAAAATAAATATATATTTTTTTAATCATCTAATTTAATTATGATAGATCTATAAAAAGAAAAAAAAATTAATAATTAATTTAATTTCATTATATACATTATCAAATTTAAGAAGTCACATGTGTTATCAACTAATTTTAATAACTTTTAAAATATTAAAATATTTTAATATTAATAAAGTTGTAAATAATATAAATCAAATAAATCACATTTTTATCTATCAATTAACTGAATAATTATTTACTTATGTGAAATTAATATATCTCATATTAAATTATATATTCATATTTTAATAGTCTTAATTTATTAATACTTATTATAACTATAAATAATATAATAAAATTAATCATATTTACTTTTCAAAAAAAATTAATCATATTTAAAGACTACATTATATTTATAAATACGCTTTAGGATATTCCACAGTTACTTAATTTTTTGAATACTTTACTTTTATTTTGTGTTTACCACTGTAAGATAAAAGTGTCTTTTTGTCATCCAATGATAATTATAAATAAAGTAAAGTTTACTTTATAAAGAACAAACTAACCATAAAATACACCATAAACTTTTATTTTAAATTATAAAAATTTAAAAATTAACAAAATAATTAATAAATTTATTTATAAAGATATCAATTTTAATTTTGGAGTCACCAAATTTTGCGTTTATCTTATTTTTTATACTAAAATTTAATTTGTTTCATTTCAATTTCCATTTGACTTGTATATATTGATGTGGTGAATATTTTTTAAATATTTTAAATTTGACTATCAATAATATTTAAATTAAAATCTAATATTCAAAATAAAATTAATATAATCACCATCAAAATATTTAACCCTCCAAGTGCCATACCTACTCATTAATTTTTTTTTTTAACAAATACCTACTCATTAACTTTGTTGTCAAAAAAAAAAAAAACACAAGGCTGCAATTGGATTAATTACAATTCAAAGATTAGAAAAAATCATTCGAACCAGCCTTTTTTTGGTTTATTCACCAACCAACCATACTTTATTTCATTCAAGCGCTTTAATTTCATCCTACCCACACATATATATAGACCATACACTGTGACAAAACACAACCATTTATATTTCCTATTTATTGATTGTGAAGGTTTTTTCAACCTTTGAGAACTGAAATAAAATCCATAATTTTCCATAACTATAAAATTATAAATTATTTTTTTCCCATCATTAACAATTTTCAGATATATTATATTACAAAATTAAATAAATAATATATGTTAATATTCTATATCCAAATGATAAAAATTCCTAAATTTTGAATAATAGAAATTTTTTTTTTTTTTTTGTTAACATGTGTGCATAAAAGGGTGGTTTTATTTGAAATAATAATTTAGAGTAGAAAAGCACAAGATTTTCTACATATCAATAATATAAAAGGGGTAATATAAATTTTTTATTAAAAAAATTATTTTTATGCCCCAAAATTATGTATTTTAACTTTTAAAATATATTGAATATTATAATAAAAATTAATTTTTAATACATCTTTAACTAATTAATATTAACCAATTTATATTATTTTCATAAAATTATATATTCTAAATAAAAATATATGTTAAATAAGAATGTATTAATATATACTATTAACTATTTTTTCAAAAAATAAATATAGTTAAGGGCAATTTAAAAAAATAAATATACAATTTGAAGCAATAGAAAAGTGGATCTATAATTTTAGGATGAAATAGCAGGAGCCTATTAGCTATTTATCTAATTAAATTATTGAATAATGACATCTGATATATGTATTAAAATCCAGCCAAACGAAAAAATGTAATATTCTAAACATATATAAAAATGAAAAATTTACTATATTATAAAGTAAAAAAAAAAAAGAAATTATTGTCTAAATTTAGAGTATTACATCCAAATGATTAGATGCATAATATATATACTAAATTAAAATATTTAGCTAATAAAAATAAAATATATATTTTTATCTTATACATTTAACCGTTGAATATTATATTCTAAGTTTAGAGACAATGTTTTTAAAAAAATAATTAATATGATTCCCGCCACACTAAAATCATTAAATAATGCTATTACAGTATGTAAAAGTATTTTTTTAATAAAATTATATTATACTCTGTTTATTTAGTTAAACTTTTTTTAAATTACGGTTAATATTTTTTTCATTTTTACCTAACTGTATTTCACTTTTAACATTTTTTATTTTATGTATATGTAACAATTTATCTTCTTCATTTTATTTTCTTATTTGCTATCTTCTTTTTTAATATTTTAATTTTATAAATTTAACCATTCGATCTAATAAGTTGAGTGCAAAAAACTGATGATATAATTGAATTCAACAAAACAATCAAATCCAAATTAAATGCCAATATTATCCACCTACTACAGACAGCCCTGCATGCAGACCAAGCGTCACTGGATTGTCTTCTTCACAGCGTGGGGACAACATCACTTACGCAGACACAGTACATCAGGAAATAATGACCTGACTCTCAAGCTAACCTTTATATCTCTGGTCGATTATTATCCAGCTAACTCAATTAATTAAACATATGCATGGACCAATTACTGCCCTGTTGGCTGTTTGTACTACCCATGTTCGCTTATCCTTTCTGCCTTATAATTTCCGGCGACCACCAAAACCGAGGATATTAAAAAATTTCCTCATTGAGAGCGACTGGATGTGCTTGTCCGTCGACAGACAGACAGAGGGTTTCGGTAGTTTTTAAAACCACAAGTAACTCTTACATTTGTCTATTTCCCCACGTTCTTCCGTTTTTTCTTTCCTTGTTTTCATAGATGGCTGAGTTGGAGTGGGTTGAGAGTCGCGACGAAATAAGGGGCTTTCGTCGTGGATTTGATTGGATAGGAAGTAATAAAAAGACGACAAAAGTATACAGCGGTGAAAACGACTCGTCTTTTTCAAACAGCTTTGCTGGTTGCGCAATTGCATGTGTGCTGGGCTGGAGGTGGGTTCTCTAATTAATGCAAATCTTTGGAATTTATTTTTCAATTTCTGCTTTGATACACGGACTCTCTGGATTTAAAAGTAAATATAAATATACAACGCTCTGACCGTTGCTATTTGCAGCCCTGCCGGCCAGTTGGAGAGCAATGCATTTCCTAACAAAAACATTGTTCAAAGCGGAGGAAGGATGCAGTAATAAATATGGATGATGCTGTGTTTTGTTGTTGGAGTTTTTGTCCTCCTCCCTCGTCCAAAAATCAAATATTATTTAGTAGAATAAGGACGTGTCACGCAATGCAATTATTTAAACACAGGTTCTACCTACTCGATTTGCATGTGTTCAACAGGGACAAAAAGATCAGTTCAAAAAAAAAAAAACAATGAAACCCAAAAATTAAAAAAATAAATATAAAGTTATAATTTCGGAAATATTAAGAAAACTAATGAAACCATCCTTAGCTGAGAAAAAAATAAAAATTTATTATACACGATGTATCTGGTTAATGATGGTTGATAGATACATGGAGCATCTAAAAATCTGGTCTCTTATAGTGACAATAATTATTTTTCTAAACCATGAATATTGGTTTTGATCAATGTACCACAATTTCAAACCCAAATCCATGAATATTGGACTTATGGAAAACTAAATCAAACAAAAAAACCTCTGTCTCGTTTGCTCTAGAGACTTCCTGTTTTGCTACTGTTCTTCTTCCTAGCTTGCTCTCTTTGAAAAGGCCAATTTTTGGCCAAAAATTGGTCTTTCTTCTTTGTTTTTGCCTTCACTTTACATATCTACTACTTATCTTCTTTTATAACTCATCTTTGTGATGTTTTTGTTCTCCTTCCATGGAGGTTTTTGGACATGTGTTGCTATTTTAGTTCGTATGCATCAGTAGGGCTTTCCTTCATCTTCTAATAAGATGAGCAGTGGTCGTTTTTTCAGACCGTAAACTGCTTGGAACATTCATTTTTCAGGTGATCTTATGCTAGATCAAGTTGTTGTTGACAAAGCAGTTGAAGCTTGGTGTTCTTATCAGAGTTGTACTTATACAGTTCAATAAAGGATGTATCCTTTGGCTAATCATGTATAGCGGATTGTGTGGACTACTCTTCTTCCATGATAGTTGAAATTACACTTGGATGCAGGTGATGATATTATGGCAATATCGGTTCGTGATCATACAGATTGTTGGTGTAAATTTTTGGCTTTCAGTGCTTATTGCAGAAAAAAAAATTCTTTTAGCTGTTGTGTCTTTATGTCTTGCTTGTAATTGAATTTTTATTTGTATTTCTTAGTATCCCTCGCAAAGCCAATAAAGCCACAGATAGGGTTGTTACCAACTTGATGTCATCCCTATTGGACTATTTTTTTTCCCTTGATAGTTGCTACAACTCTTGTAATCTTCTGATGTTTAATGGAAATCAGTGTTCAAAAAAAGAATATTGGACTTGTGGAGTATACTGTTGAAACTTTTATGGATTTATTAATGAGAATTTTTTTTAGAAAAAAAAGCCCTTTCTTAAATTTTTAATCACAGTACACGTGTTTTTCATTATTTACATTTATACATCTTTTTATTTTCATCAATGCACCATTTTTAAAAATAAGTTTCTTTAGACCTCTTTTTATTTTTTTTCTTATTTTTCTGTCATTTCCT